>JBBYHO010222830.1:0-13261 GCA_038382025.1 Adansonia gregorii | reverse complement strand
CTTCGTAGTTTGAAAAGACATCTCGTCTCTCTTGAAAACAATAACTATTGCAAATTTTGCTTTTCAAAACTTATATTCGTTAAAAGTTTACTTTAAATATTAAAAATCCCCTATCTTCTCTTTTTCTTTTCCATCCCTTTTAATTTTTGTTTTAATCAAATTTCAACCATTGCGTTTTTTAGATAATGATGATTAATTAATTTTAAATAAAAATAACATAATACAACAATCTCAAAATTAGCATATAAATGAATTAAAAGATAAGTTTACAATAATTAACATGTAATTGAATTATAATATAATTTTATTAGAATTTAATTCATACTAATAAAAAATACTTTTAAAATAAATTAAATTCTTGTTATTTTGTGGTTAAATAATCTTAATTAAAAGAAAATTTGAAAAAAAAATTATATCTATCTCTTTATATAAAATTATCGGGCCAATGTATTTTTTATGAAATCAGAAAAATGTTTTTAAATTAAAGAGATAAATGCGTCAAAAGGTCATGGAAAAATGTATCTTATTCTAAAAAATTTACACATTGCAAAATTTATCTCTTTTAGATTTGAGAAAAAAAAATTGCCAAAGAGTCTACATTCTTCAAATTCCCTATACGCAAAAAAAATTTCCTTGGCAATTTATATATTCATCTTACATTAATATTATTTTTTATCATAATCGTATTAATATATTAAATATTTACATAAATTTTAATATATTAATAATTTATTTTATATAAATATATTCATATATAATCCATTATATATAGATTATAAAACATTTTGTATATTCCTATAAGAATTTATACAAACTTGCGCCTTGAAAATATAACATCATCAAATTTGGAGCCGAGTCGGATACCGTATGTTTATCTCTACATCAATCCGATAGCCAACACCGAGCTAGGGATGGCAATTAGTGAGACAAAAGTGAAAATTGCCTTATTCATTTTTGCTCCGCTTGTGATGCTAAAAACATCCACTTCCATTAATATCGATTACACCCCCAATCACTTTACAATACTTCCATTTTTTATTAATAATTTTTAATTTAGTATTGTAAAAAATATATTGTTTTCTATTCATGAGGATAATTTTAGCATATATTATTCTTTATTATATATGCAATACACATTATATCCATAATATATAATATTAATATACATATATATATACGTACATGATTTTAGTATACATATCCTTAATATTTGTTAAAAGTATAAAAAGGATGCCTAAAATATTTTAAAGTACAAAATAATAATTTAGAATGAAACAGGTATTTACCAAAACTATCCCATCCCACCAAATCCAACCTGCAATTGATACGAGATCCGTGAATCGGATTGAATTTCACCATACCTACACTGAACCGGACAGGTAGAGGCAAAAGACGACCACCGAGGGAAGAATCTACAAGAAAAATCAAATGATATACTAGACAATCAAGCATTTGAAAAGCAGAGATTGTATCATTATTCTCACCAAAAGAACAACCAAGAACTACAAGGTCTTCGGAACTAAATACATGTAACACTCATAATTCAACTAGATTTTTTCGTCACTAACTTCTTCAATGCTAAAATCCCTCAATACTGGGAACTATGGAACGCACTATAACCACCAGAAATTATTCGCAACTGGGGATCCTAAATCATTCTTCAGGAAACCAGTATCACCCTCCCACAGTGATGTGATACCCTTACCCACCACCGCCGGATCCGTATTTCTTGCCAAAGAAAATGACTTGCAGCTTGTCATAGCCTGCGAGCACACCAGCACCTGCAACAGCACGCAGAATGTTTGCACCAGCACCCTTGAACAGTGATTTAGCACCTTCTTTCTCGATGATTTGAGAAAATGCGTCCAGTGAGCTCTTGTATTTGACTGCTTCTCCAGATGTCATCATCATTCTTCTACGTACCGTATCAATTGGATAAGATGCCAGTCCGGCACCTATTGTGATACCCCAACCAAGCAAGAAACTTGCCAAGAAACTATCCTGTGAATACCAAATAATCAGAGAGAATCAGGCTCTATGTTCAGGTCAACAAAAACTCTAATCAATGATTCTTTAGACTCAAGTATGACGTACCTGCAATCCACCGACCAAAACAACGGGTTTCAGAGAATCATACATTCCAAAGTAGAGTCCACGGTAAACAATAATTCCAACACATGAGATATTGAATCCACGGTAAAGACCGGCAATGCCATCAGATTGGATTGTTTTCTTGTAGACATCAATTAAACCATTAAACTGCCTCTGACCACCCTTTTTAGCAGCTTGATTATCATTAGCCAAACGCGTCCGAGCATAATCCAGAGAGTAAACAAACAGAAGAGATGAGGCACCAGCAGCACCACCAGATGCCAAGTTGCCTCCAAACCATTTCCAGTAGCCATCTCTGTCCTTCTTGAAGTTAAACATCCTCTTGAAGTAATCCTTGAAGGCAAAGTTCAGAGCCTGGACATATAGAAAAGTGTTAAGCTTTAAGCATTGAAAAGGAATTTAGAAAAAAAAAAAAAAGACTGGGGAAGGAGAACAAAATGAAAGATAAACACATCCCTTAACCAAACATAGTCACTGGTAGATCACACATGTTACATGTACATCAAAAGCCTCATTTTTTAGGATTCTTTTTCCTGCTTCTTTTCCAAGAAGAGGTACAAAGGGACAGCAGAGGTCCCAGGGAAACAAGAGACAAACTCAGTTAACAGAAAAAAAGCACCTTATAAAGGGAGGCAGAAAAGGAAGATAAAGCACTTAAAAAATCAAATGAGAGAAAATCAACCTGGGTGGGAAAGTATCTGATAACATTAGCGGTGTTGCCTCTCCAGAGAGAAAGGACACCTTCATCTTTAATAGTCCTGGCAAAGCAGTCGGTAATTCCCTTGTATGGTTCGGACAGCCGCCCAGCTTTGATCATTTCATCCTGATTTTGGATTAGAAGTTTAACCCGCTCAATTGGAGCAGCTGCTGTCTTCGAAACAGCTGCAGAAACCCCTCCCATGAGGAAATCCACCAGAAAAGCAGAAGCACCTTTCTCTGATGGAGCTTGTACAAATATGGGAGAAACAGAGGACAAATGTGCCAACCCACTGGCTTCAGGTGATGGCTGTAGAGCAACATGAAGTCCTCCATTTGCATACGCACCAGTCACATTATAATTCCTGGCATGCAAGGTAGAAGAAAACCTGGAAATGAAGTAGGACTGCCCATATATCTTTTGGAATACTGATGGTCGCTGAGATCCATCTGCCATCTTTACAACTCAAGATGGTGACCTGTAAGTCCAGAAAACCAACTTACGGGAAATAAATATTGACAAGAATTAGAGAAAAAGCCAGAATGGGCTCCAACTAATATGGTAAACACACTCAAACCTTGAAAGGAAGGGCAGGCAAGCAACATTTTCAAACTGATCGCCCGAGAAGTTGATATGATGAAATTATTTTATATATCATATGCTTTCCTCCTTTAAGAAAGTCTCAGTGCTTAGCAATACAAGATGAAAAGGAAGGAAAACGCCGAACTATATCAATGATGAATCATCCACAATTAGGCCAGACTAATAATTTGCTAAAAAAGGTTTCAACAGTTCTTTAAAAAAATCCACATAATTCAAAATTATCTCAAATTTTTCCATATAGCAAAATGGAATCGGTGAAATAGATAAAGAAATTTTAAACAAATAGATCAGCATGTTACCGAAGCTACTAAACTAACAATCTAATCCTCATTACTTAAACTAAAAGAAAGCAAATCTAATTCTCTATTCACATTAACAATCAGTTTTTGGAGTCTACTGATGAAAATTATTAAAAATCAAAAGTAATTTAAACCTCGTTCGTAAACCAAATTAACCAAAACAACAAATTAGAAGCTAAAGCAAATTGAAGAGTCCATTTCCAGTGATTTTTTCACTCAATTTCCAAGCAATCAAACAGCAGAGGAGAAAAATCAAAAGGCAAAGGGAGTGGAAACAGAAACAGAAATCATAGGAGAAATTGCTAGGGGCGTAAAACGATGAATCAACAAGGAGAAATTATAGAAAATGACCTGAGAGGTCGCCGAGGAAGCTCTAAGACTATTTCTCCCAAGAGCAAGGAGAAATGAAAGAGACGATGCTTTTTATCTGTCCGGACACAACCTTGATTTAGGTTTAGGGTTTTTCCTCGTCACATAATGACAGATTTGTCCTTGCTTTTTGCCTTGAATTGCCCTTGTGCCACTACACACTCAATGCACTCACTCGCTGACGGATAGCGAGCCCCACAGCCGATCGGGGCCTTATTTTATTGTAATATACACGCTAAAATGTTTCCTCCTTCCTTGCAGCAATTAGATTTTTTTTTTTTATAATTTTAATTATATTGAATAATAAATATTTATTTAAATATTTTAAAGTGACATGTTTAATAAAAAAAATTAAATATTTCAAGTGACATATTTTATAAGTAACAATTTATTATTAAATTAATTTTTTTAAAAATTATAAAATAATTTTTTTATTACTAAATTTATAAAGAATAAAATTTAAATCGATCTTTATACTAATCAAATTCTATTTTTTTTTCGTGATAAGAGTTCAAAACAATCAATTACTTTTGTTAGCATTTCTTTTTTATTTTGAATTAACATAAATTAATTGCAAAATATTTTTAAAATATTTTTATTTTTTATTAATAATTATATATTGTAACAATAGTAGGTGATGAATATTTTTAATTTATTGGTTCATTTTGTATTTATTTCAAAACTATTTTCTCCCTTTATTACACATTTTGCAAGAAAAAACATTTGATTAAAAAATTTTCATTTATTAATTAATTTTGTAGTTCTTCAAATTTTTTTGCTCACAATATTATTTGAATCAGTATTTGATTAAAAAATAATATTTGTCAAAATTAGAATTCACTAAATATTTGAACTTATTAAATTATTTTTAAAAAATAGAAATATAAAATTGAAAATAAATAAATACATAAATGGATATCAAATAGTACAAGATATCTGAATTCGTTATCTGTTTAAATAAAAAAATTAAATATAAAATGAATCTGAATCTGAATATTCGACATAATCTAAACTGAAGTTAAAATAAAATTCGAATAATAAATATCTAAAGATTCTTATTTAAGTCGACTATAAATATGTTGTGGATAATAAATATAATATTCAAATTTGTAACATTAAAATCTAAAAAAAAAAAAAAACCATCTTCTCTCGCTAAAGTAAAAACAAAAAATTCTCTGTACACTAATTAATAATTATTTATTGTAACTACAACAAGTATAAATATTTTTAAGTAAATAACCATATTATAAGTTTACCAACCAAATAAAAAAGTGGACCGTTGTCAATAAGAAGAATCCCACGACAGGCATATATATATATATATATTATTTTTGTAATTATGCATGATTTAAAATTAATTCTCGAAATGCTTTCGAGAACACCAAGGGCGGTTTCTGTTATTTTTTAAAATCAAAAGCTTCCATTTTTTTCATAATTAAATAACACATAAATTAAAAAATTATAATTTAATAATTTAATTAAAAATTAATTTTTTATAGTTTTATAATTAAAAATTAAAATATAATTTTATATTTTCAAGTAAAAGTATTTATGGGTCAGACCAAATCAATTCGTAGCTTGCAAAAATTTTAAATTTCTTTTTTAAGTTCGAATAAAACTTAACCTAACTATGCTCAAAAACCTAAATTACTATCTAAATATTAATAAAAATTGAAAAATATTTTTATATTAATATTTATATATTTTTAATAAAATTTATTTAAATTTTATCATTAAAATTTATAATTATTTTTATAATTATATAACAAAAAATATATTAAAAATAATTAAAATATAATTTTATATTTTTAACTAGAAATGTAACATGTGGCGAACTATATTTGTAGCTCAAAAAATTTAGATTTGTTGTCGAGGTCCAACTAAAGCCAAGCACCCCCCCCACTAAAAGCTCAATTATTATGTAAGTATTAATAAAAATAAATAAATATTAATATAAAAATATTTTTAACTTTTTATTAATATTTAAAGAGTAATTCGAGCTTTCAAACTGAGTTAGGCTAAGCCTTATTCAAACCTAGACAAGTAATTTAAAATATTTTAAAGAGTACAAATCGATCCAATCTTATCATAGATGTCTCTATTTAAAAATATAAAATTATTTTTTATTTTTTAATTATATATTTTAATATAATTATTAAATTTTAATTTTTAAAATTTTTTTAGTTATATAATTATAAATTTCTTTTAAAAAAAAGTGAAAGCTACCTTCGTATGAGGCGGCTTTCCTTGAATAAAAAAGGAAAAATTAAAGGAAGTCGCCCTCACTCTTCTACATTACAATAAATCTTTTCAAGAATTAATCTTGAACCATGCATAATTATTAAACTAAAAATTTTATAAACATTAAAATAAAAACCTCAAAGATCGGGTCTCATTCTTGAGTTAGGCTCTGATCTATTACTGTTTTATTTATTTTTTTAATATATTTATTAATACTATTTATATATAGGATCTACTTATAAATTATTAAATTCAAATCAAAATCAAATTTATAAATGGTGATTAAAATTATATAAAATAGTAATGGATAAAAAAAATAGAGGAGATATCAACCTCTATGCTCACCCTCTTCAATTTTTTTTTTTCATATTGCATTTAAAATAAAGCTTCAACCATCAAGCCAATAATGTATGGGATTTTTTTTTTAGGCGATAAAGAATTAATGAATAATACAATAAAAATCTTACAAAATAATATTTTTTGGATTAAAAATATTATTTTAAATAGGTCATTTAATTATCGATAAACGAACAAATTATTTATTTATCGATAAATTAAGATTTATTAGTTTATAAAAAATTATGTTTTCAATTTTTATATATGTATAGTATTATTTTTATTTTACTAGGATACATGAATGATTATTGGAAGACACTAGATATAGTTAAAATTAATGCTTACATTAAAAACTACTGGCTATAATATGAAAAAAAGGTCCGAATGTGGTGTGTCTGCATTGGGAAAAATTAAGGACAAGATTCACTTTAGTTTAAATACAAAGAAAAATAAATAACTTCAAGGAAAAAAATGTTTCAATGAACTATAATATTTAACCTATAGATACATTATGATTTACATTAGGAATATATATAAATACAATTGTGCACATTAATAATTAAATAAAATGGATAAATGACAATATTTGAAAAAAAAAAAAAACCTAGGGTTGAGAACTTCTAAAATACCAAAATAAGTATTATTATTAGTTAATTGTTCAATTATTTGTCAAAATGGCATAATCTTAACTTTAAACTAAATATTCTAAGAATTTACGATTAAAAATTACTTAATATATATACTATATGTCTAAATATTTTAATAATTTATCATTTAAATAGTAAATATTAAATAGTAATAATCAATGAGGATGAGATAACCTAATTATTTTTATGCATAATAATTTAAATATAATATAATTACAAGACCTAAACGATTAGGATATATATGTAAAATAATATACAATTTGTTTAATTAATTAGGTTGTAATTTAAAACTTAATTAAGTGAGAAAAGAAATTTTTGAATTTTAAAAGTGTACAGAGTATAAATAAACTAAGTGCACGCATGAAAGTAAACAATTAGTAGTAGTATAAGCATCATATTTTGAATCTCACACTAATTGAGGTTTTAATTGCACTTTTATTTATTTCATTATTTTAAATAAAATAATAATAGTAATTATTATTATTGTTGTTGTTGTTGTTGTAGGCTTGTGGTTCATTAATTAATAATATAACTTTTAATATATTAGTTAAACAACTTTTAGACAATCATATGCAAATATATGTATGAAATATAAATAAATAAATAAATAAAATGTTAAATTAAAATTTAAGAAAAATGAAATATATAAAAATAATCTCCCTTTTAGATACTTTGTCCTAAAAAAAATCTCCTTTAGATAATTTTCAAAAAACAAAATCACACTTTTACTCTTTACCATTCTAAAAAAAAAAAAAAAATCTTTATTCACAATCCAATTATGTATACATAAATTAATTTTTCTTATATACTATTATATTCAGACAGGATAATTAATTCAACATGTAGGCAAGTATATCGTAAAAATGATTTTAAAGAAATGTATTCTACGTTCCATGGCCTTTGGGTTGTGGCTTGAACAATGAATTACACCTTCAAGTGTCGAATCCAAATTTGACATGTCAAACTTAAATAAATAAATTTTATTTTCTCGTATTGGGATGGGATTAAATTATCGGATAAATCGTTTATCCTCCTTAACCCTAATTTGTAATTATAAAATGACCAAAAATATCAGAGTCACCACCAATCTAGTTTTAGCCAGTCAAATTGGTCATTATCGAAACTCATATTTTGAGTGTTAGAAACCCTTGGTAGTAAGCTCCGAAATCTACATTTATACTAGAGTTTGCATGTAAGGATTCAGAAGTTGGTTACGATTAGAAGTAAGGATCAATTCTTCTCATGATGTCCGAAAATTAGCATGTCTTAATTGTGTTGAGTAAAATCTTAATTGTGATCGGTTTTAATGAAATTTTTTTGTTATTTAATTATAATTCTCCATTTTTTGAAATTATTTATAATTAATATTATTTTTCTCATCTTAAATAAATCATATTTTTTTATTTTTTGAAGATCAAAATACTTTTTGCGCTCTTTCGAAAAACCTAGAGGAATAGAGAGTTCTACTTTTTGGGAAAATTAAAAATTTCAATTTACTTATCTAAAAAGAGTATTTCTTTATATAAAATAATCGATGAGGTAACTTCCATATACTTCAACTACACCTATGGATTATATTTACCTTGAGGATATTACCTCAAATTTTTGAAAAAAAAATTATAATCAACATATAAACATGTTAAATTAAAAGCATAACATGATGAAAATGACCCCGAAGTACATACATGAAATTGCAAAATAGTCCTTTGGTTATAGAAAACAACCTAAATAAACCTTGTATACATGGCATTATGGAATGGTCCTTAAATCATAGAAAATTATATGCATGAAATTTTGCATAATAATTTATGAAATTTGTATAAAAGTTTCTAGATCATGGAAGATGACCTAATTAACATTAAAATTTATAAAATTGCATCAAAGTCCCTAAGTAATGAAGAAAAACCTAAATGACATTAAAATGCATGAAACAACATAAAAGTTCTTAAGTCATGGAAAATGACTAAATAGCATCAAAGTTCATAAAATTACACCAAAGTCCATAGATCATGGAAAATGAACTGAACGACATTAAAATGCGTTAAATGATATAAAAGTTACTAAGTCATAGAAAATGACTAAATGACATAAAAATGCATGAAAATCTTTAAGCCATGGGAAATGTCTAAAATGACATGAAATAACATAAAAAAACCTAAGTCATGGAAAATGACATAGAAATACATGGAAGTTGCAAAATGGCTGTTAATATGCATGGAATCATTATAGAAAAATTACAAAATGGTCCCTAAAAATTTCTAACACATCTAAATACATATATAAACATCATTTTTCATTAATAATCATACCAACATTGCATTATATATGATTTTGCTTTTGAAATACCTTATTAACATGAACATACATAGAATAAAAAATATGCATGATAATATTGTCATAATTATAATATATTCATAAGAAATGTATGGACATGTAAATCATGACAATAATCTATGTAGATACCATAAATGCCTATATTATACTCATCATGAACTATGGATAATATAAAAGTAAACCTATAATCAAAATATGGAAAAAAACATGATAAGAACTTAAATGAAACTAAGAAAACCAATATAAAACATTTGGGAAAACAAACTTTCTTCATGAAAAATTTGGTTTTTACAAAACGTTTAATAAAAATACCAAAGAACAATAAAATAGGGTGATTTGAGATCATAGCTCAAGATTTGGTCATAACTTGGTTCTTACACCTTAGCACAAGTCATCACCTAAGCATGGCTTAGGATCATCAAACTTACATAAAAGAGAAAAGAAATGTGAAATGAAGATAAAGGATGAGAGAAAACAACTTTATGCAAAAACTTGAAGCCATCACTCTTTCTTTCTTTCTTTTACTTTTTTTTTTTATTCGCTCTCTTTTTCCTCCCTTGTTTCTCTCAACTTCAAAATTGATAATCCTCTTCTAATGAATATCCCCAAGGTGTTTTTAAGCTTGATTTGGCTGATCATCTCATCCCTATGCAAATTTATACATATCTTGACAACTAACCCAAGCTTGCTTGCAAATAATCTCTCTACATCGCCAGGTGATATAATCAAAGGCTAAAAACCTTCTAAAAGGGGCATGATTTTGGTGGACAATCTCAGTCATATGTCCTCGAAGAGCAACCCCTACTCAAATGGCTATATTCTAGTTCCAAGCAAGAAAAAGCTTTAACTTTTATCCAAAACAGCACCTCATTAAATCTTAGCTAAGCTATACTTAAAATGGTAAAAAAAAGCCAAACTAGATGCCATTTAGTTCATATGCATGATTTGAGCATTAAATACATGTATTCTAAGCTTATTTATGCTTTAATTGGTTAATTCATATGGGTGGTTTTCATGCTTATATTTCAATGTAAAATTCCTTGTAGAGGATCTATTGTATGGATATGAAGTGCTCCAAGGCAATTAGAAAGGTGAAATATAAGAAAATTTCATGAAAAAACTTGTTTGTTAGGAAAAATTTCATGCAGTATCGATAGACTGGTGATGTATCGATACAAGTGCTTTCCCATAACCAAAAAAATGGAAAACTCAATATTGTATTGATAATGTGTGCATTGTATCGATACAGCATGGCCTGTATGGATACGCATGCATGTTTTAACCCTAGAATAACCAAAACATGATGATGTTTGGATACATTTTCATGAATTTCCTAAAAAAGATATTTTTTTACATTTTTCCAATATGATCCCTAAGCATTTCAAACCTTTTTCCAAAAACTTTTTTTCACTAAGTGCCATGTTGCCTTACAAGATGGCACTTGATAGTTGTCTCTATTTTTTACTTTTATTATTTTATTTTATTACCTTCCAATTAAGTTTTTGAATGTTAGAAATTGGTCAGAGAATAAAGATGGGTGTATTTCATCTGATATCTTTGATAACTCTCTTTTTATTTGGAAAGTGTCCGAGCGTAATTAGGTGTTTACATCAATGATGAAGAAAAGAGCCTTTTGATCGGTTCAAATTTTTAGGTAGGACTCTTTTACCCTCGTCTTCTTACTTTATAAGATAAATATTTATGTGATAAGGATCAAAAGATAAATCAAAAGATAATAGAGAATGATGAAAATCACAAGATAATATCTTTTTATAACTGATAATCTTAGATAAAAATCAAATAATCTTATAAATCAAATTATCTTGTAATTGATAATCTCCTCTAGGAGTTATCTTCTAGGAATACAAATCATAACTCCCTATGAAACTAGTATAAATAAAGGTCATTTTATTATATTCAGCATCAAAAAATAATAAATTCTCTTCTTCAATTGAGGGTAATTTCTCTCTTAAAATTTTTGAGCCATTTTTTGTATCAGAGCCGAGTTTCAGAGATGGGGAGTGTCTGAAAAATAGCCTGAAGTTGAAGACTTCGAAGTAGTTCGACAAGAGTTGTCATTATCACCTTCGAAATTCATAGTTTCGGTCCTTTTTTAGCCAAAAAGAGGTATCCACCATGTTTAGGAGGTCGAAAAACCTTGGATTGGAAAGTTCCATAGCCGGAAGGTATAGCACGTGCTTCCATGCACCACCGTTGAAAGACCATGCACCGTATGCGCCAGCCAATGGTTGAAGACAACCACATTAGCTGCCACGTCAGCACTGAGGTATCCAGTCAGTGACACATCAGCCACACATAACGTGCCACATTCGCCACATCATCATCCATGTCAGCCCTTTATCCAATCATCACCTACCACCCTACAATATGCCTCCAAGACGAAGATCTGTGCATGAAGTTGAAATAGAAAAAATGATACGATAAGTTCAATTATTACAGGAGATGGTGAATGTTCAACGAGCCCAGTTAGATGCACAAAGAAGGCAAATAGAAGATGATTCAGATAGTAGCGATACTTCATCAACTGGCAATCATCAACCTTGGACACTGATAGTCCGCAACAGTGATATCAAAGTGGACATTCCAGATTTTGAAGGGAAGGTCCAACCAAACGAGTTCGTAAAGTGGCTCCAAACAGTTGAGCGAGTGTTCAAACATAAAGATGTGCCAGAGGACCAAAAAGTCAAAATTATTACCATCAAGCTTAAGAAGCATGCTTCCATATGGTGGGAAAATCTTAAGAGGAAGCGTGAGCGTGAAGGGAAAAATAAGATTCAAATGTGGAAAAAGATGCGATGTGAGCTCACGCGTATGTTCCTACCCAAACATTATTATCAAGATTGTTTTCTTCAACTACATAATCTCCGCCAAAAGACTTTGTCAATAAAGGAATATACTAGAGAATTTGAAAAGCTCGTGATGAAATGTGATATCCAAGAAAATGAGGAGCAAACAATAGCCAACTACCTTGGAGGGTTGAACACTAACATTGCCCACCAGGTCCAACTTCAACAATACTAGACTTTAAATGACATCATTCATCTAGCAATTTATGTTGAGAAACAGTTACCTTCCTACGCTGGCAAATGCCTCCTTGGTTTAGGAACGAACCCACATTTCCTTCAGGTCCGTTTCGATTCTGCCCCATGATGAGTAGGTGGGAGATACCCCAAAAGACCTTGTAGTAGGGGGAACGCCCCTCGACGACGCTCACCCCCGATCAAAGTGATGGAAGCTACGCAGTGTTGGAGACAACATATTCACGTAAGTTTTGTTTTGCCCATATCACTAATGGCCTTCGATCGGCCGGTAGGGGAGTTCCCGCTACAGTGCTGTTCCTGGCCTGGGCATCGAGAAGACCTTTTTACCAACCTCTTTCCTTTACCAAGAATTCTTTTGATGTCAGTAAGACTCCAGTTCAGTAACCCAGCTCTTCAAGCAAGCCTTCACCTAAAGCTGCCAGAGAATCTAGCTTCAAAGCACCTAAGTGCTTTAAATGCCAAGGTTTCGGCCACATTGCTTCAGAATGTCCCAACCGCAAGGTCGTAACCATTATTGAAGGAAAAGCTTATGCAGCATCTGAAGAAGAAGACAAGCCCATA
>JBBYHO010222719.1:2493-34528 GCA_038382025.1 Adansonia gregorii | reverse complement strand
AACATTCCATTTTCAAAGTAAAATCCAGAGGTCATTTTATTGAAACTCTCTATATTCCCCATCTCTCCAGGGCGTATATAAGATTAAATCTCTTTCATCAAAACCTGGATTTGTATTTCTATAAGATTTATTCATTAAAAGAGGGTTATATCGAAATAATGATAAGTTAAGATCGAAATAACCAAAACTGAGATAAGATATAGCTAGTAAGGTACTGATTACAGGCATTACGAAGAGGTTCGTACCTCATTATGTGTAACCAACTCTCGAACCTAAACGATGAATCTTTTTATTACGTAGACCATGGGATCAATGTTTTGAGTTTCGTAACTCAAAACATAGGTTCAGTAGGCATCTAATTATGCCTAGCCCTAAATGACCGGTGGTGACTCCAAGCATTAGCTATTTCATGGTGGTCATTTAAGACCAATAAGATGAGCGATTTGACTTACGGTCCCTTCGTTGTACCATAAATCGATAATCCAAGTTAAAAAAGTCTTGGTCAAGAAAACATTTCCAAGTTAAAAAAATATTTTAAGTTGTATGCACCCATAGATCCACAAGGATCCACCCCGGGGTACATTACAATAATCATTTATGGAGCAACAACTTATCTCCACTATCAAGTCCTTTGAGAACATCAGAACATGGTCAGAAGGTCACCAATGTCAAGACGGGGACATTTTAAAGCTCAATTGCATCTAAAAAAATGCATAGAGAGGTCAAGATCGATTTTCGTCAGAATGATTATCGAGAACTGAAGCATGTTTGGGATAGTTAGGATAGCAACATGAAAGAAGCCTTCACTAAAAAGTACAAGGATATAGCTCTCTTACTTTGAGTTCAGTCGAATGATGGCTTGCTACGAGTAGTGATGTAGTTTTGGAATTTGGCCCATCGATGTTTCACCTTCAACCAACAAGATTTAGTCCTTACCATTAATGAATACATAGGTATGCTCAAAATAGAAAGGGCTAAGTCAGACCGAATTTACTGCAAAGTGTTGTTGCCTTTTTAGTTCAAAAAAAGGTTAAGGTAAATTCTTTGAGCCACAGAAGCATAGGTTGACAGTCACGTCAAAGTAAAATAAAGTAGGAAATGCATCCTTTGGGCCAGCTTGAAAGAGGCAATGGTAAATCTTTATGATCAAAAAAAAGTTCAAGATGTCTATGCTCTAGAAATCTACGGGCTCATGATATTCCCAAAGACTTTGGGTTATGTAGAGGTGGCAGTCACATATATCTTTTCTCACTTATGTTTTGATATCAACCTTGCTTTCACCATCATTGCCGAAACCATCCGGACCCTCAGCTTTTGTAAAAGAACGGGAACAAAAAGGTTTATAGGTGTGCTTCTTTCTCCAGATATGGCTCCTAGGTCATCCCTATGTTAGGGAGGAACAAACCAAGTGAAATTTTATCTTCAAGTTCAATCATCTTTCCATAGTATTAAAGGAAAAAATGTCATCAAGATAAGATAGAAAAGCATTTGGTCTAGGAATTATGAAACATCAAAGAGGAAAAAAATCATGTGGAGAGCCTTGTGGGTGTTCCCTTACCTGATTGTGTATAGATGCAGAAACTAAAGTTGTGTAGCGCTCCTAGATTATGGGGAAATACCAATTATGCTTCTCTATTGGTATTGCGTTGTTTCTAGTGCCAATGATTCATCTAATTGTTCAAAGATTTGGGACATTGGGATTTTGAATACGGAGAGCCTAATTATAAAGCAAAAGTCCAGTTAGCTTTCTAAGCCTAGAAAAAGGTCCATTATATGGAAAGATACTGGAAATGAAGGCCCACCACTTCTAGATACGAAGAATGGAGACTCTGCTGTATTAATGATCCATTACCACCACCAAACTCTAGGATATTGCAAATCCTAATAGAAAAACTGCCTTCTGAGATTGAGCTACTTAGGAGGGAGTTCGAGTGAGAAATGGCATTATTTGCCGTAGGAATCTTTCAACTTAAAAAGGAAAAAGGCTAGCTAAAGATGGATATCTATCTTAGAAGCGGTGAAATAGATCGAGTCATTAAAGAAAGGGATCACTTCAAAGATGACCTTGAAAGCCCAACCAAAGATTATGTGACACTCCAAAAAGCTAACAAGTCCAATGTATTGGTAAGACATCAGTCGAATGCAAAGCAAAAGTTAACATTCTCAATCGCAAGCCAAGTTAACAAAAAGAGGAAGTCAGAACCAGCGAAGAAAAATTCACGAGGGCACGTGCTCTTGCTCTACCTACCCAGAAAGGAATCAAAGACTCAAGGCTTAAATGCAAGATGGAGTGCCGTCAGGGTTGAAAATGAAGCCTTCACTTATAGAATCCAGGAGTTATAGTAGTCTCTCAAAAATCATCAAGATTAGATCAATGAACTAGGGTTTTTGAGCAGCGCGAACTAGATTGGCAAGTGACAATCAACCAAGCATGTCTAAACTACCAAGAACAACATCAACACCTCATTAAACAAGTTTAGATGGCTCAACAAGAGGCAGACGACATGATTGAAGCAGCTCGGTCCATAAGGTAAGACATTATACCTATTGGAGATCATGAGCAATAACTTTTGGGTTTTCTTGATCATATGAGTACAAAATGTAATCATGTTAGATACTTTTAGAAGTAATCATGTCATGAAAGAAAAACCCTTTTATGACTCTATGAATAATGTTTTTGACGAAGCTGTTCTAAGAATCAATTGTCTCTAATGCATATGCACATTTAATTTCACCATTTTTATTACACCTGCATCAACCATTCATTATCTTAACTCTTCATTGCATTATAAATGCTCATTAATAAATGCATTTTTAAATAAAAGTCTAATACAAGAGTTGGGCCATAAAAGTGCAAGGGGTTCTGAGATCAGTCAAGAACATGAAACCTTACATCTTGCACCATTATAACGCACGATGCAGTAAGCAAATCATGGAGAATGATCATGAAGCTCGTATTAAGTGACTTCAGCTAATGGTTAAGGAATCACAAAACCATATGCTTTGTCAACAATAGGAAATGCAAATGCAAATTATTAAACTTAAGGAACTACTGCAGCTTCTATGAAAGAAAAAGGGTAAGCTAGCACTACCAACACAAGGAATGATCCTTCTAATGCTGAAAGTCCCTCTACCAATAATCTAAAACCCGCCTAAGGGGATATTAGATAAGAACAACAGCCATTCCTACACTGATCGCTCAAGCTCCACCAGTTATTTACCTAAATCCCATTGCGATAGGTCAATTCATTCCCAGTACTCAAGGGGTGAACGTAAGAGTCTCATTGGCAGATATGATAACCTTTGATCATGAGGAACCACAGAAAACAGAAGGGCAAAACTCCATCATGACTGAGGAAGAAGTGAACAAATTCTAGCTACTAGAAAAATGCCTCTAAGCTATTGAGAGAAGTGACAAGTTCAGAGCTCTTGACATGCAACCACTATCTTTGGTGTCCAACCTTGTCATTCCCCTTTAAAGTCAAAAATTTGAAAAATTTAATGAAACCACCAACCCTTTCATCTATATCCAAATGTACTTATGAAAGATGGTTGGGCATGAGAAAGATGAAAAGCTCTTCTTCCATTGCTTTCAGTAAGCCTCATTGGGTTGTAACTCAGTGGTATATCGAGCTAGACAATGTAAAAATCCAATCATGGGCTAACTTGGCTAAGGCTTTTCTAAATCAATACTAGTACATGTCAAAACGGGCGCCAGATTAACTTTCCCTGATGAATTTTGAAAATAGATCCACTGAAAGTTTCAAGTAATATGCCCAAAGGTGGAAAGAATAAGCAGCCCTAGTCCAGCCTCCCCTTACAGAAAAAGAAATAATAGTCACTTTCATTCACACCTTACGTGCTCCTTATTATGAGAAGCTTGTAGGGAATGCCACTAAGAAATTTGCAAACTTAGTTCTCTCCAAAGAAATGATCTATGCCACCATTAAGAGTGGTAGAATGTCTGCTAGGGAAACAGCTGGATCAAGTAAGAAGCCTATTACTAGTAAAAAGAAGAAAGGAAAGGCAAATGCCTTAAATTATGCTGGCTCATCTTAGCCAAGACAACATCAAGCACCTAACCCTCGTTACTCAAGCACGCCATATTCTCACCCTGTCACAATATCCCTACAGCCAATTTATGCCACAACCTATAGCCCATCATTTGCAATCCCATTAAACCCACCAAAAAGCTACTCTCTACAAGTCCACCAAATTACTCATTAAACAAATACACCTAGTAATCGAAGTGTAAATCAACAAAGGCAACACTTTAATCCTGTCTGTATGACTTATGAGGAGCTCTTCCCAATTTTGCTCAAAAATCACTTAGTGGCTCTGATCTATGTCTCAAAAAAGAAGCTACATAACCATAGTGGTACAACCCTAACACCCATTGTGACTACCAGACTAAGGCCGTAGGCATGACATCGAGAACTATATATCTTTTAAGCAAAATGTGCAAAAATTGATTAACTTAAAAGTTTTATAGTTTGGGACAAGCCAAGGACCAAATATTGCTACCAATCTGTTACCAAACCATACTGAGCCAGTTGTAAACATGATTGATATTAAGAACAAATATGAAGTCAAGGTATGCATAGACGATGTAAAGATGCCAATGTTCTTGGTCTGGCAGGCATTGATTTAGGTCGGGTTGCTTAACGTAGCAAAAAAATTGAAAGACAATCGCAATAACTTTTGTGTCTTTTACACAGCTGTAGGTCATACCCTACAAACATGCAAGGAGTTTAGGACCATGGTTCAAAGAAGGATGAATGAAAGCTATATAGAATTCTATCAGGAAACCACACCTACTGCTGAATCTATCAATATGATAGGGGATAAAACCATGTAGCTACCTTATGACAAAAATTGATCCCTCATTCTTTATGGCAAGTCAAGTCCCAAGGTTAGTTCTTTGACACCTACACCAAAGTTAGTTATGGAGGTACTTAAGCCATTCTTATATAAGAGCAACAAAGTTGTCCCATGGAAGTATAAGAATCAGGTAGTGATGATTGGAGAACTAACTCCCGTAACTACTGTAATAAAACTGTCAGGAGTTAGCACCTAACCCAAAATGGTAGGTGTTATGCTCCCTCAACCCAAGAAAAATGAAACGTTGATGCATCTCCAAGCACCAGTACCATTCAAGCCTAAGTAAATAATTTCAAGCCTAAGAAAGTCAAAGAAGTAGTGAGTAAAAGAGAAGCCATGGAGTTTTTCAAGTTTATCAAGCACAGTGAATAATGCATTGTGGACCAGTTAAGCAAACAAGCTACAAAGATCTTTGTGCTGTCTCTACTTTTTAATTTATAGGTTCATCGCAATGCATTACTAAAAGTGTTAAATGAAGTATATGTGCTACCGGATGTCTTTGTGGACAAATTAGATCAGCTAGTGAACAATATCATGGCTAATAATTATATTTTTTTCACTGATGATGAGATCCCATCCAGAGGTAAGGGCAGTTATAAAGCTTTGCATATCACTATCCATTATAAGGGACGCATTTTGCCCTAAGTACTCATAGACAATAGGCTGCCTTTAATGTTATGCCAATGACTATATTAAGCAAACTCCCTATTGATCAGTCTAACATCAAGAGTAGCCACACCATGGTCCAAGTATTTAATGGAACATGTCATTGAGTAATTGAAATTATCATAATCCAATTCTAGATAGGCCTATGTACATATAAAGTTGATTTTCAAGTTATGGATATTGATCTATCTTGCAATTACCCATTAGGAAGACCATGGATACACTCCACTGGGGTCGTCCTATCCTTTCTCCATCATAAGCTTAAATTTATGATAAATGACAAAATAGAAACCATCAAGGCTGAAAAAAAATGATCGCCACTGCTTTCCCTAAAGAGATATACATAGAGCCTAATAAAAATGCACCGGAGTCATCTTTCAATCCTTCGATTTTGTTAGTGCAACATTTATGGGAAAAGGATTACCAATAGTTGAACCTTACTTGTCAAAGAGTACCTACTTGGGTTTTAAAATGACTAATGGCAAAGGTTTCTATCCTGGAAAAAGGCTTGGCAAGAATTTACAAGGGATAGCTCGAGCCTTATAAGTCACCACTCAAGTCAACAAAAGAGGCTTAGGATTCAAGGTTGAGGCTCAGTCAAGAAGGCAACAAGAAAAGAGGATCCGCAACTAGAAGATGATACGATCATTAGGTCAAGAGAGGGAATCAAAGCCAATAATGTTCCCATCTTTTCATGACATATTTTGTTCAGGAGAAAGAATCAATCCAAACTAACCAGAAAAGCAAAAGACTAATGATGTCTTATCATCTTAAAGAGGGAACTTCACAACCTTTGTCTCCAAGATACCAAGCCATAAAATTTGCGTTCTTCCACTAAGACCTGATTTTGATGACAGATTCATGATGAAAGCCCTTACACTTTTCTTGTCCCTTTCATCTAATGTCAAGAAATGAAAACCTACATGCCCTTGCCCAAAAACAGGCAGGTGTCCTATGTAGGAGGCATTTTTATTAAACATTATTGATGAAATGACTTTTTCATATATCATTCCATATTCTGTGCCTACATCACTTTTCAATCTCTTTGTCTCAATTACTCTTTTGCCTTCATTCTTATCCGAATCCTCGGGTTATGTGTGTACCATTTGTAATGTTTATTTCTTCACCTTTCCAAGTGTCCTGATGATAGTGACATGGATGTGTCTAATGGGTCTTTAAAGATTAATTTTGAACAGTCAATTTACGCTAGTGAAGTTAATCCTAAAAAAGATCATGAAGAAAGCTTTATGCCACCAGACCACTTACGATTAGTTGAGTAAGAGAAAGAACAGATCATGCCCCTTGAAGACTTAATAAAAGTAATAAATTTGGATACTGAAAAGGATTGAAAGAAGGTTGAAATCGAAGCCTCAATAAAGTCAATGATTAGGACCAAGCTAATAGAATTATCCAAGAATATCGAGATATATTTGCTTGGTCATATCAAGACATGCCAGGATTAAACATTGATATAATGGTCCATAAGCTTCCTATCAAGCTCGAATGTAAACCAATCTGGCAAAAGTTAATGAGGATGAAGTCAAAAATGCTCTTTAAAATTAAAGAGAAAGTCAAGAAGCAATTTGATGCGGGGCTTATCGAAGTAGCTAAGTATCCAAAATGGGTTGCCAATATAGTCCCAATCCTAAAAAAAGATGGCAAAGTACGAATGTGCATCGATTATCGAGATCTAAATTGAGCTAGTCTGAAGGATAACTTCCTGCTACCCTACATTGACACTCTGGTGACAACACAGCCAAGAATTCTCTTTTCTCCTTCATCCACAGATTCTTAAGCTATAACCAGATCAAGATAGCACCTGAAGACATGGAGAAAACAACTTTTGTGACCATATGAGGGATACTTTGCTATAATGTTATACCTTTCAAACTAAAAAATGCTAGGGCAACATATCAATGGGCCATGGTAGCCTTATTCTATGACATGATGCATAAAAAAATTGAGGTCTACATTGATGACATAATTATAAGTCAATAAGAGAGGATGAGCATGTCATAAATCTTCAAAAACTTTTTGAATGGCTATGAAAATTTCAACTCAAATTGAATCCTGCCAAATGTATAGAGTCACTTCAAGAAAGCTTTTAGGCTTTATAATAAATGAAAAAAGGATTGAAGTTAACCCAGACAAAGTCAAAGCCATTTAAGATATGCCATCACCTCAAACCCAAAAGAAAATGAGAAGCTTTTTGGGGAGACTGTAGATTCATATCCTAGCTCACTGACAAATGTGACCTTATATTTTAGCTCTTTCGTAAATAAAATTCGAGAGAGTGGAATAAGGCATGTTAAAAAGCCTTTTATAAAGTTAAACATTATTTATCAAGCTTGTCAATGTTTGTACAACTGATGCCCAATCGACCTT
The DNA here is from genome assembly GCA_038382025.1 of Adansonia gregorii. Taxonomy (NCBI): domain Eukaryota; kingdom Viridiplantae; phylum Streptophyta; class Magnoliopsida; order Malvales; family Malvaceae; genus Adansonia; species Adansonia gregorii. The sequence continues at coordinate 26,596 of JBBYHO010222719.1, read as the reverse complement.
TAATCTTTTACTTTGTAGTCTTCGATAAGTCTATAGGTTATGTATTAGGGCTACATGATGAGTCAGGAAAGAGGAACCAGCAATCTACTGCTTAAGTAAAAAGTTCACAGAATGCGAGTGCAACTACTTTGCAGTTGAAAAGTTATGCTGTGCTTTGGTATGGGCAACCAAGAGGCTTAGGCAGTACATGCTACATCAATTACATGGTTGATTGTAAGGCTTGATGGTAAGTAGCTATGCGAAGCCCCTACACTATCAAGAAGGCTAGCTAGATGGCAAGCCCCGCTTTCTGAATACAACATTGCTTATGTCAATCAAATATCCACCAAGGGCAGTGCAATAGTGGACTTTTTGGTAAGTCAAGCAGTAGATGATTATGAACCCTTAAATTTTAACTTCCTAAATAAATATCTAATGTGCATTTCTGAAGATGAAGATGCCTCCAACCAAGATTAATCCTGGAAGATGTATTTTGAATGCTTTAGGACATGAAATTGGGGCAATATCGATATCACTTGACAGAAGTCATTACCCATTCACAGCAATGCTAAATTTTAACTATACAAATAATTTTGCAGAATATGACATTTGTGTCATAGGGCTTCAAGCAGCCATTAAGAGGAATATCAAGACATTATAGGTGTTCAATGATTCGACCCTAGTCATCTAGCAATTAAAAGAAGAATGGCAAACTCACGATGCTAAGTTGATACAGTATAGGAAGCTAATAATAGAACTCAAGAAAGAATTTGATGATATCAGTTTTTGACACTTACCTTGAGAAAAAAACCAAATAACCGACGCATTGGCGACTGTGTCATCCATATTTAAAGTCAACTAAGAATCAGATGTCACTCCTATCTAGATGAGCATCTATACAACTCTGGTTCATTGGCACAGTGTTAAGAAAAAGACAAACAGCCTACCACGGTACTCTAACATTTTTCATTACATCAATGATCAACAATATCCCAAGCATGTAATAGAGACTGATAAAAGGACTATAAGAAACCTGGCTATAAGATTTGTTCTCGATGGAAAAATCTTATACAAAAAGATTCATGATTAGGTATTACTCAGATGCGTCAATACTCTTGAAGCCAAAAGGATCCTAGAAAAAGTTCATCAAGGGATTTGCGACATACGCTAACAGATATCGAATGGCCAAGCAAATCATGAGAGTGGGTTATTATTGGTTAACCCTTGAGAAAGATTGCATCAAGTATGCCCAAATATGCCTTAAGTGTCAAATCTATGCAGACAAGATCAATGCCCTTCTAGCACCACTTTATGTCGTGATGGCCCCATGGCCTTTCTCCATGTGGGGCATAGACGTAATCAGGCTGATCACCCCTAAAGCTTTCAATGGGCATCATTTTATCTTAGCAGCAATCGACTATCTCACCAAATGGGTAAAGGCTGCCTTTTACACTAATGTTACTAGATCGACCGTCTATAAGTTTATCAAGTGAGACATCATTTGTAGATATGGCCTCCCGAACTAAATCATCATAGACAATGCAAGCAATTTAATTAATAAAATGATGCAAGTGGTCTATTTTCAATTCAACATCCAGCATCATAATTTTGTCCTTTACTGCTTAAAGATGAATGGGGTAGTAGAGGCAGCCAACAAAAACATTAAAAAAATAGTTGAAAAAATGGCTGAGACTTACAAAGACTAGCATGAAAAGCTATCATTTGCACTTCATGCCTATCGGACGTCAGTTCACACTTCCATGGGCACTACCCCATTCTTCATTGTCTATGGGATGCAAGCTGTATTGCCTATCGAAGTAGAGATCTCTTCTCTCATAGTCTTGATGGAAACCAAACTTGAAGAGGCTAAATGGGTTAAGAATAAATATGACCAGTTTAACCTCATCAAGGAAAAAAACATGAAAGCCATTTGCCATAGTCAAATGTATTAAAGATGCATGATCCAAGCCCATGATCAAAAGATGCACCCGTGACAATTTCACATTGATGAATTGGTATTGAAAAATATCTTCCCAATACACAAAAATGCACGGGGCAAGTGGATCCCTAATTCAAAAAGATCGTATGTCATAGAGCAAATCTTCTTCGAAAGGGTCCTGATCTTGTTAGAAATTGATGGCAATACCTTACCCAACCTAGTCAACTCAAATTCCATCAATAAATATTACACGTAGAGGGCAAAAACCTAAAAAGGCATCCTTCAAGAAAACAAAAATAAAAACAAAACGAAAACAAAAACAAAAACAAATCAAAACAAAAATAAAAACAAATAAAAACAAAAGCAAACAAAAACAAAAAAAAAAAGAGAAAAGGGGTCTAGATGAAAATCTAAAAAGGGCATCTGGGCGGCTAATCCAACTACAGATGAAAACCTATAAGGGCAACTTGAGAAGGGCAATTTTGATGGTGCATAGAATAAGATCATTTACAAAACAAAGCAAAGTAATCCTAAAGATCTTTCGAAGATCAGCGCACACTAGTCACATTTATTGTTCAAGAAAGATCTTAGAACACACCTAATGAACATTTATGTCATAATTGTCAGAGGCTTCTTTCGCCTAAAAGATCATACTTCTTACCACCGAATCATTTGTTTGTCAAATATTATACCAAGTTGTATCTCTTTGTTGTCATGAATATTACCTTGTTTCTTTTAACCCATGTACAATTCACATTGCACTGGTTATTTAACTAATAATGTTTGATAATCAACTAAAATATGCATTAGGACATATCAATATTACATCAAAAGGAAAAAAAAAGCACAGAAAACTCTATTCACACCCTGATCATCAACATCATGCACTTTTCATGTCCAAACACCCATTGGACATGACCATACACCAAACCATTTCTTGCTTTCACAAACCAAATCTCAAGAAAAACCATTTCAAGCTAACTAGAAATTGACCCATGCATTTTGTTAGAATCTTATCAAAACCGGAGACATCAACCTAATCAGCCAAATAGTCTCTAAATTGTTAACAGTGCCTTCCAATCATCAAGAAAATGATTGAGCCTCCCAAATCAGTAAATGCAATAATCTAAATTTTTTTAGAATAAATTTTTTATCATATCCCCAATGGAGCTAGGATAACCTATAATCCTTAGTAGGATTACGAAAATTCCCTTCATAGCTGCAACAAAGATGAATCACTATCCCTATAAGAGTCTAAATGATGTACAAGAAAAACTACAACTATCTCTCGGATTAGACTTCACATTATGCAATCATGATAGCATTCCACATCGTGCATTCATATTACCATCACACATCATTATTTTTGCAATGTTACTTCAAGCTAGGTTCCCTAAACCTCCAAGGAATCCTTCGTAAGAACTCTAAGCTTCGTAAACCAAGCATTATTCAAGAAGCATCTATCAAGAAACCTTCTCAAGCCTACATGAGCTGGTGGCAACAAACTTGTCTACAAATAACTGGATACCAATCATACCCATATAAAGCCCACAAGTTAGTGGCATCTTTGTCAAAGCCTATAAGTTAATGGCACTTTTTCAAAGCCTAAAACATAGTTGTGGCACTCTTTTCAAAGCCCACAAGTTACTGGCAACTTTTCAAAGCCCATAAGTTAGTGGCACTTTTTCAAAGCCCGCAAGTCAGTGGCACCCTTTTCAAAGCCCACAAGTTAGTGGCATCTTTTCAAAGCCCATAAGTCAGTGGCACCCTTTTTAAAACCTACAAGTCAGTGGCACCTTGTTAAAATCCATAAGTTAGTGGCACTTTTTTAATGCCCACAAGTCTGTAGCAACCTTTTCAAAGCCCATAAATCAGTGGCATCTCTTCAAAGTCCACACAATGTAGTGGCACCTAGTCTAAGTTAAAGCCCGCACAAGCTAGCTGCACTCGAGTCAAAGTCCACACAATCTAATAGCACCTAAGTTTAAGTTAAAGCATGCACAAGTAGGCAACACTCGAATCAAAGCCCATAAGAGCTAGTGGCACCAAAGTTTAAGTCGAATTCTGTACAAGTTAGCGGTATCCATATTAAAAATCCATGTTACTCTGCACCTGCCTAAGGGGGTTAAACATTAGAAAACCTAACACCTTAGTAGGGAGGGCAAACCTTACAAAATTCACTTAAACCTCTATCTGGATCGCTACTAATACACTGCACTATCATAGTGAAGTATTAGTTACAATTTTTTTTTTGTAGGTGTTCTGGGAAGCATCATTCCACCCCAGACAAAATAGTGTATATTTATCTTTACCATTTTTTTTATTCTCAGCAAAGATTAAAGAAGGGAAGTTGTAGACACCTTATTTTATCCAGGCTAATTTTTAGGAACGTGGGCATGGACGTGAGAGGGAGTGATGATCATCGCCTAGTGAAAAAGTATTTTAGAGGAGGTCAAGAAGGCTTCTAGATCATCTCAAATATAAATGCAAAGATATGGTATCAAAGGACGTAGTTCTAGGTGTCCAAGGACAAAACATATGAGAAAATTCATAATTTTGCTTGAATGTATTGATACAAGGTTCGCATGTATTGTATAATGCTCCAACTATCCAAAAATTTGAAATGTCCTTATTTGTATCGATATAAAATGCAAATGTATTGATACATGAGCTTACGCATCGATATAGGAGCTCATGTATCAATACTAGGTCATGCTAAGACCAAAACGTATATTCTATAAAGGAATGTATTAACACATATCAACATGTATTGATACAGTGAAGCATTCAATTAATACAATGGTTCATAGTATCGATACAATGTTCATTGTATTGATACACTTAAGGTTTTGAAACCAAATATAACAATACATTCTGCAATGCATCGATACATGTAGCTATTTTCCATGGTCTGGGCATTTTTAACTTGTCCACCATTGATCCAAAACTCAATTTTAACTTGTTTCTTTGAATTAGAAAAGATTAAAACCCATATTAAATTATGAATTTGGATTTTTGAATTAATCAAAATAATTTTTGAATTCCAAATTAGATAAAAAAGGTTAATGTTACATGATCACCATACTCCTTCCTGGTTTGTTGACCAATATCACCATCAGCCACCCTATTTGCTAAAAAATCATTTCAGCATTTAAACCAGCCACCCTATGTCCATTACATTAGCAACAAGTGACTCCCTACAACCATTCTATAGCCATCAAGCTGACATTACTTTGTCCCTCTTAAAAAATGACCAAAAACACTTTTAATTTGGCTCCAAATGCTGGTATAAATAGACTACTTATATCTTAGCTAAGGGATTTTGACATTCCAGCTCATTTTCAGCTTCCAAAACACATTCACACATCAAGAACAAAATGCCATAGCTCTTTACTTTACACCCAAAAATAGCCTCAAAACATTCACTCTCAACCATTACACATTCTGAAAATCACCTTGATCCATACCAAAACCAAAATCTTATTGTTTCTCTCCTTTTCTTGCTTATTAACAAGGAAAAGAGGAAAATTCAAGCAATCTTTGCTGCTCTAGCTATTTGGCCAAAAATTAAAGTTTTGTTTGTATAACTTTCTACTTTATCACTTTCATTTTTTATTTTTCTGCATCTTCATCATTTTAATGAGCTTTCCATGTTTCCATCACCCCTTTTAGGATTCTCATGCATTATATTATTTTTGGTTGTGGTAGTTTAGGATTCGAATGCCTTAATGCCCTTTTGATGTATAAAATGCCTCATTTCATCCTCATTATTTTGATAGCTCTTGCTTATGCTTTTTATGCCACATCCATGCATCTTGTTATGATTAATCCATGTATGAATCTTTAGCCTAGCATATTTCAAGCATTTTTATATGTTAGCTAGCATTTTTGTCACGAATCATTATCATTTTTAGCACGCTTCATTTCATCAAATGTATGGATAATACTTTCTCTGTCAAGAACATTTATGTTTTATGACATCCCCTTGTATGTTCATTGTCTTCTTCTTGTTTAAATGCATGTTTAATGGCTATCGAAAATTGATTTTCAAAACCTCCCTAAGCCAAGCTTGCTAACCTCAACCAATGAGGACTACCATGAACTTATCATTTTCCTTAAAGTTGACTAAAAAATCTTAGGAAAGATAAAGTTTTCCAGATATGTAATCTTGATTAAACAAGTTCAAAACTTTTGATTTTCTAATGAAAATGGCTTTGTTCTTGTTCCCTAAATGTTCGTGCCTTCTTTTTGAGTCAAAACCTTGAATGGTATGACTAACAGGGTATTTAATTGTCCCAAATCACTTTGGGGCTGTGAAAATGAGTTCACGATTCTGATGCCACTCTTTCCCTTAAGTCATGGACATTTGAATGTTGATGACTCGAGTTTGGACCCGCAAACATAAAGAAAATAAGAAATATCCTCTGCTTTGCTTTATCCCTTACTGGTAGTATTATTGTTATAATTTGAAAAATCACTTTAAAATCCCAAATGATTTTTAGTGAATTTTTTAATATTTTTCTCTCAAAATGTGTCAAATTATATTTAAAACAATGTCTTATTCACCCTCAGATCATTCTTAATCAGAGAGTTATGATTTTTTAAATCTAAACTATTAAAAACCCCTAGAATTAGTAACATGTATTCTGATCAGGCCTTTCAAACCTATTAAATATTTTTTCCAAATTTTTAAACATTTTCCTAAAAGATTCATAGAATTCCCTTTTTAGAGTGGTATCGTTTGTAATTTTTTGATACCAAATGAGTCTAGGATGATTTTTCAAATTTTAACACACCTTGTCTCTTGAATGCTTTGCTAGCAGCATAATTAATCCAAATTTGAAAATTTATTCCCTAGAAAATGGCTTTTTAAAATAGTGGGAATATTTTTAGATCGACCCTCATTTAGTTACGTTTCTAATAGTATCTTGTTCATCCTTTAAAGCCTTCAAACCAATCCTGAATAAATTCAAAAAATGGGATCGTGTGATGCTATCCCCTATTCTCGATCATGGTCAAAATTAAGTTGTTTTCTCGACTTCCATCTGAAGGTATTCTAATGTCTCCATATCACCCTGATCAAACTTGAGAACATGGTTTAACCTCCTATAGGCTCATATCAGGGCACAAATATATTTTACATCTTCACCATCTTTATTCATAATAATTTTTTTTGCCAAAAGTTATCAAAATGCTCACTTGTTTTTTAAATCACAAAGTTTTATCAACTTAAGTTTACCAACTCGACTTCTTTAAAGAGTTTCATATATGTCACTATCAGGGATACTCTAACTATATTTTTCAAAATTGACAAGATTTAAAAATCTTCCTTTATCAAAATTATTTATCATCCACAAGGATACTTCAACCCTGACCTTTCGAGAGGATACTCCAACCCCACTTTGCAAACTTATTAAGATAAAAAAAATCTTCCTTTGTCAAAATTATTTGTCATCCATGGGGATACACCAACCTTATCTTTTCAAGAGGATACTTTAACCCTATTTTTTTAACTATAATTAAATTTTTCTCTTTCCTAAACTCCCATGAATGTGTTAAATGAACCTCGTTCAATCAAGGGACCCAAATGTATCTAAAAAATTGTCGACTCTGTTATTCCTAGATAATCAATGCCAATTGCGAGATAAATTCCAGTAGTCCATCACTTTTTTTTTATCATTCCATTGAATGATCCATGTTATGTTACTTCATTTGTTGCTTTACTAACATGATTTCTTTGTGATGATTATTTACATTCATGTTTTCAAATCATTTCAAGTAAGATTAAAGGCAATATTTCATATGGGTATCTCTCCAGTGCCCAAAATGGAATATTTCATGTTTCGAAAAAAATCCAGAGGTCACTTTTATTGAAAATCTCTATATTCCCTATCTTTCCAAGGCATTTATGAGATTAAATCTTTTCATCAAAATTTGGATTTGTATTTCTATAAAGTTCATGCATCAAAATGGGGTTACATCAAAATAGTGATGAGTTAAGATCGAAAGAATCAAAACTAAGATAAGATATAGCTAGTAAGGTATTGATTTTGGGGTCGTGAAGAGGTTTGTGCCTTATCATGCGTAACCAACTCTTGAACCTAAATGGTAAATTTTTGTACTACGTAGACCACGAGATTGATGTTTTGAGTTTTGTAACTCAGAACATAGGTTTCAATAGGTATCCGATCATGTCTAGCCCAAAATGATCAGTGGTGACTCCAAGTGTTGGCTATTTCATGATGGTCATTCAAGACCAATAGGATGGACAATTTATCTTATAGTCCCCTTCAATGTATCATCAGTCAAGAATTCATACTTTCTTATTCTCATCATGTTGCAAAGGAAAAGTCTCAGTCAAGAAGATATTCCTAAGTCATAAAAATATTTTAAGTCGTATGCACCTATAGATCCATAAGGATCCACCTTAGGGCACGTTGTGACACTAATCATAAAAAAGAATAAAGATTATTATGAGAGTCCATGGTCATCTCTTTTGACGAATGGATTTTCATTCTAAGGAAATAGGTGGAAGGAAAACTATTGTTGAGAAACCCAAGCATCAATATCATGTGTCCCAATGAGAAAAACATAATTATGGCACCCATTCACAAAAAGAATAGAGACAATTATGAGAATTTATTTTTTTGGCAGATGAATGTTGATTCTAAAGAAAATTATGGAAAAAAAAGCTTTTCTTGAGAAACCAAAGCGTCAATATCATGCATGCCAAAAAGCAAAACACTTTATGGTGCCCAATCAGAAAAATATGTAGTTTTTTTATTAGAATCCACATTATTTTTCAATGGATGAACTCTGATTTTAAGAAAACTGGTGGAAGAAAAAGCTTTTCCAAGCATCAATATCATGTGTTCCAATGAAGAGAACACATTTATAGTGCTCGATCATAAAAAGAATGGAATTATTACAAGAATTCACAATTGTCTCTTTCGATCGATGAGCTTTGGTTCTAAGCAAATTGGTGGAAAGGAAAGCTTTTCTTGAGAAACTTTTCGAAACTTTTCATATTTTTTTGGTCTTCCAAAGGATAAGAAATGTAATTTTAAAAAAAATTACAGGTATTTTGGTAATTTTGCTCATCGAGACTTTTTTATATCAAATGTGAATATTTTGGATTTGTTTAGCCTTTCAAAGTCATTTTGATGTCCATTAGCGTTACTGAGATACTTTCATGTCGAAGGTGTACCCTAAAGGCATTTTGGTAATTTTCTTCATCGAGATTTTTTTATGCCGAAGGTGAATTTTTAGGATTACTTTAGCCTCCCTAAATTATTTTAAGGTCCCTTAAGGTTACCGAGATACTTTCACATCAAAGTTATACCCTAAGGGCATTTTGGTAATTTTTTATTAAAATGCTTTTATGCCGAAGGTGAATTTTTAAGATTACTTTGGCCTTCCTATATCATTTTAAGGTCCATTAAGTTTACCAAGATACTTTTATATCACGTATACCTTAAAGGTATTTTCATAATTTCCTTTACCGGGATGCTTTAACGCCAAAGGTGAATGGCTAAGATTCGTTTAGCCTTTTAAGGTTATTTTAATGTCTATTATAGGTACTAAGATACTTTAATTCAAAAGTACACCTAGAGACATTTTCATAATTTTTTTACCTAGATACTTTTATGCTAATGGTGAATTTTTAGGATCAATTTAGCCTTTTAAGATCATTTTAGTGTCTATTAGGGTTATCGGGATACTTTCACATCAAAGGTATATCTTGAGGGGCATTTTGGTACTTTTTCTCACTGGGATGCTTTTATGCCAAAGGTGAATTTTTAGGTTTAGTTTAGCCTTTTAATGTCATTTTAGTGTCCATTAGGGTTACTAGGATACTTTTACTTGAAGGTATACCCGGGGGCATTTTGGTAACTTTTTTCATCGAGATGCTTTGTATGCCAAAAGTGAATTTTTAGGTTTAATTTAGCCTTTTAAGATCATTTTAGTGTCCATTAGGGTTATTAGGATACTTTCATGTCAAAGGCATACCCTAGATGCATTTTTGTAGTTTTTTTTATCGAGATGCTTTTATGCCAAAGGTGATTTTTTGGGATTAATTTAACCTTTTTAAGGTCATTTTAGTGTCCATTAGGGTTACTGAGATACTTTCACGTCGAAGGTATATCTTGAGGGTATTTTGGTAATTTTTTCATTGGGATGCTTTTTGTTTCGAAGATGTTTTTAGGTTTAGTTTAGCCTTTTAAGGTCAATTTACTATCCATTAGGGTTACTGGGATACTTTTATGTCAAAGGCATACCCTAAGAGCATTTGATAATTCCTCATTGGAATGCTTTTATGCCAAAGGTGAATTTTTAGAATTAGTTTAGCCTTCAAAAGTAATTTTAGTATCCGTTAGGGTATCGGGATGTTTTCACGATGAAGATATAGGGGCATTTTGATAATTTTCCTTTGAGTTGGGTCTTAGGTTTCCGTCAGGATGCTTTTATGCCAAAGACGCATAGTTAGGATAGTTTCCCCTATTTCAATCACTTTTAAGTCTTTTAGGGGGCTTTCGGGATATTTTTATATTAAAGGTATACCTTAAGGTCATTTTTATAATTTTGCATTAGAAACAAGTCCTACGTGATTGCTAGGATGCTTTTATGTCGAAGATACACATTAAAGTAGGTGCATCATTTTAGACCATTTTTAAGTTTTAGATTTTTCTAATATTTATAATAAAATTAAATTTTTTTAAAATTTAGGTAATGTCTCTGATGTTAAATTAGTACGTGGAATTCTTACCAGAATAGGTAAAGGGTTCCATAGATTATTTTAATAATGAGATACACTTTTCAGAATAAAAGTTGAGATATTTTGAATTTTAAAAAAATAAAACCTTTCCTATTCTATCGGCTCTTCGTGGGGTATGAAAGCGAATGGTAAAAAAATCTCTGTGTTTTTTTGGTTCTTAAGGAGGGTATGGAAGACATTTTCTTTTATTTCTAAAAATATTAAACCTGACTTTCACAGAATAAAAAATTTTGTTTCATAAAATTTCATAAAGGAATTATAGTTAAATATCAAATACTGAAACTGAATAAAGATTAAATTTATTTTAACAAGTGGTTAGTAAGGTATCATTTGTCGGGCATCACAAGATGGTCGATCCTTACTTGTGGTTGTAACCGACTCCCGAATCCTTCAGTACGATCTCTGATGTGAGTGTAGACTTCAGAGTTTATCTTTATGGGTTTCGTAATTCTTAAAACATAAACTCTAATAGGTGTCCCATCTCACTGGCCAAAATAAGATTAGTGGCGACTCTAAATAAATGGTCGTTTCATAATGACTACTTAAAATTAAATGGGATGAACAATTCATCTTGACAACTCAGTCCTCAGACATGAAAAATAAATAACAATAATAATAATAATAATATGGCCCCAAATAAAAAAATAATGACATATAGATAAATATAGAAACAAATTGATATATTCACCATTTTAAGTCAAGCTGGTCAAGATTTATATTTGGGCCATGTCATGACAACTTGGCGACTCCACTGGGATAGGTTAGAGAGTTAGGCCTAAAATTAATCACGCATTAAATAATTTTGATTAATTTCTTTTCAATTGTTGTTTAACTATAATTCCTACCAAATTTTTTTATTACATTCTTGATTTGCATAGAAATTTTGCTACAAGTTATTCATATTTTTCACAAACTCTTTTGTTTCTTTTACACCATTATTTTTGGTGGAAGTTACGATATGGGTTTTTATTATTTTTGAAATTGTCGAGTCATAAAAGTTAAGTTGTTCCTCTGTACACACTGTGCACATGCATATGCATTAGATTCTCTTCCATGCATAGGGAAGGGGCATAGGAACCTGATATTTTAGGAGGTGAAATAGCTCTGCTTCTAAGGCATTAGCCTTTGTCTGGGCTAGTGAAAAGCTTACTAGGTGTAAATTCCTACCCCTACCCGAGGTGTTAACCTCGTTACGGGCATGGAAGATACTGCCACTCAAATTGAACTCTTTTTGACATAAACCTATGATGAGTAAGGATTAGGGTACCTCGTCAATTCTTTTTGGACCCAGGGAGCAATTCAAGAACCTATTTAAATGTTTAATTTGAACATCGTGTAACAAACTGTAAGGGCCATACCCAGTTAGAGTCATACTCAGTTCTAGAGGATACTAAATTAGGTACACGTAAGGGAATGCTTTAACAATCTATTCTTATAATTTGATTTGCTTGATATTGATACACGTATGTTGTGTTATTATGATACATTTTATTTCTACATTAATTTGTTATATTATGATGGATTTTTCTTAATTTTTGGCATGATATCCATATTCCATGGAAACTTGTAAATTCATTCATACATATACAAAGTTTACATTCTTATATGTTTATGCATTCACATCTTTGTAATGTATTAACCTATTTTATCTATTGTATTTTAAGGATCAAGACAGGGGTGATGATTTAGATGCAAAGGTCAACATCTTAGAGTTCATTTAAAAAGAGTTTAACCATGAAGTCCATAAAATGGAAAATTTGCTCAATGGATTGATAGAAATGGTTGAGGGTAAAAAAGATCACGTATTGGAAGTATTAGAATGGGGGAACGATTAAATGATTACGAATAACTTTTTTGGGCTACTCGCTAGATTTTGCAAATATAGGGATAAAAAATGAATGGAAAAAATGGATGATAGGGTTTATAAGAATCCCTTAAAAACACTAGCATAGCTAGAAAAATATAGTTTTTGCAAGAGCAATTCTTTTTGTTTGCTTTTAAATCTTGTCAATATGGTTATGTATGCCCGTAATTAATTGATAAGTTAGAGAATTTCGGTTAATGAAAAATGTTGTTGAATCATGGCTTGAATTCCTTAGATTCTTGCCTCTACAATAATCTTCATGTCTAATTCTTAGTTAATTTTTTAACATCTAATCTATTTCATTAGATGCAAACACAAATTTTAAGTTTGATGGAACCACTCAAGATAAGGAACCATTCATTCCTTCATACACCAATACTTTTGCTGGGGATCCAAGGAAGTGCAAGGTCAAAGGCAACCACTTTATGGTGTTCAGTGTATGGAAGCTAGTCCCATAATACACATTCATGCTGGCCAAGGGACGATAGGTAGCATATATAGGACGAGAAAGTAATTCTATCACGACTGATAGGACCCTAAGAAGTAAAAAAAACAAGGAAATCCATGTGAACAGTGTCCTCGACCCTAGCCTTTCATTGTTTAGTGACCTCAACAGAGTCAAATGATCTCTATCATTCCAAGAAAGCTTGGAAAACTCCCAACCCAAGGTGGTATAATTCGAGCATCAAGATGCAGCAATTTTTGTCTAAAAATTCCATCAACCAATGCATGCTATTCAATGTGAAAATAATTTGGTGCATCAAAATGGTCAGTAGGAAATCACAGGCTAATATAAATTCCAACTTAGATTACTTGGATAATTTTTTGCTAGGCAATAAGATTTTGGATTCATCTTCTCTACTAAGGAATTTAGTAAAGAGTCACATAGTGGTTGTCCTCATGGCATGATTAAGATAACAGGAAATAACCACGTGTCTTATGGAATTCTTGATTTTGAGGACTTAAAGTTTGATGCATCTCTTAATGATCCATTAGCTCACTTACAATTCAACCCCCGAGGATGCTAATTCAATGAAATTCTAAGAGCTAGTAGACAACTATTAAGGCTGATTAGTCTAAGGGTTATCAACCTTTTAGTAGAATGCCAATCAGGAATCAATTTCTATCTCAACTTTAAAATTTTATACATTTCTTATGAAATGAATTTTGATTTGTAAATAGTATGCATACTTCACTAACCATGAATTTTGTTCATAATGATTTCTAATATGTAGGATAATAAGAACATTTTGGAAAAATTTTCTTTGGTAGGTGATAACCATTAGTTTGAACTCCCTCAAAAAAGGTCTTTCACTTTTACACCTATAATTCTCCTAAACATTTAGCTATAGACCTTTCAGCACTGTAGACTTTTCACACCAAAATGTTCTTTTCTATGGACTCCTTGAAGGTCGAACAAATAGGTTATTCTCCTAAAAGATTTAGTTATCGATAGTTTGACATGTGTTAAAATAATGATAGTAATTTTGAGACTTCCCTTATTTTGAAAATCTTTTTCCATAATTTTCATGATACTCTTTTAAATCCTCAATTCAAGAAGATCAGAGTTAACATAAGCCAAAATCTTTTTTTCCTTTTGAATAAAACCTTTTTAAACCAATTTTTGATACATAAGATATGAGATGTGAGATCTTTTCCAAGCCAATCTAATTTTCTTTCTTAGAGGCTCAACCAATCATTGGTGGCTATGAAACCAATCATATTGAAAGGCATATCTTAGACCTTCATTGAGTGCGGCATCATGCTATTGAAGTATTCAAAATGATTTTGAAAAGAAATAACCTTTTTTTTAGCGAAATGCTTGACCAGTTTAAATGGCTATGTTTGAAATAAAAAATGGTCTTCTTTCTCTATCCTTTCTTAAATATAGAATATTATTCCCTCTGTTGTCCTCTTTAAGTCTAATAGTTTATTTTCTTTCTCTAAATCCTAATCCAGGTTCACTTTCCACAATGGGGGGGGCAAATGAAGTAAAGCTTTAAGATTAAGAGAGGTAAATCCCATTATAAAGTTACGAGAAGAACAAATGAAATGTCATGAAGTAAATTTTGAAGAAAGAAGAAAGTTTAAATTTCAAGTTCAAATATTCCAAGTGAACAATAATGAAAATTTCAAGTTCTTTTAGAATAAAGAATGATAAAATTTTTGAAGAAAAAGAGAAATAAAGAAAAATGAAGAAAACAAAAGTTGTTGAAGAAAAAAATTTGTTTATCTTGAAAGACATGCTGAAATCAACTCTCATTAAAAGGAACGGATCATTGATTTAATTACCCTTAAACATGTTATTTGAGCCTACTTATCTTTTTCATTCTAAACCTTAAACCATGGTCTACATTACATACCTAACAAAGTCCTTTTTTATTAGACATAGCTATTTAGATTGTTGGGCTATTCCTAGGAAGCTCTTTAAAATTTTAACTTTTTAAATGATTTTTAAGTCTTTAATAATATGATGGGGTAGGCTTAAAAGCCTAAGAATTGCTCCTAAATCCATAAAGATAGTCGCTAATCAGAGAGAACCCATCATTTTAATTCAAAAATGACCCCAAACCTTTAAAAATTTCATGACTTCAAAAAAACATTGAGTCAAATGCCCTGATTCATTTCCAAATGAACTTTTAGAATTTTATTCTTAACCTTGAGAATTAATGCTTATCAAAAGCTTTTTAGATCAATCCTTTTAAGGCTTGGTGTTTACTTATGTTAGTTTAACACTTGTCAGGCTATTGTATTTAAAGATTAAAAAGATGCTATAACTTGATTATTTATCTTTCAAGGAATTCTTTAAATGAACATCCATTTGAAATTGGTCTTGGTAAACCTCAACTTTGTTCTATCATTTTCTTTAAGATAAATTTTCGTAGTGTCACCTTATTTTTTACTCTAAATTCATTTCTTCATCTTATTCAAAGAAATTCCAAATAGTGATCATCCATCACAAGAAAGTTTCAACATCATGATGAAAATAATATATCCATTATCCTTGATATTGGAAAATCCATGGCGAAAATTGTTTTAGAATTTTCATAGATTTTGATCAATTTTTTTTCCAAAGGTCAGAATGAGAAGGTGATCTCATTCCATAAATCCTAGAATTTTGATGAAATATGATGCATTTCATGATTTTGTAAAAGTAAGCGAATATGCCTTGAGTAGATATTTATCAAATTGTGTAAGTTATATTATTGAATTAATGAACACTAATTTAATATTTGATATTTGATGACCTCTGAGGAAGGATTGAACGATTCTCTAAAGAAATCTATCACCTTCTCGCTTAATCCTATAGTAAGGTAGGTAAAGAAGGCTTTGAAAAAGCTTTGATGGTGATATTCAAAGCATTCAAAAGTTTTCGTAAAGAAAAATGTTTTTAAAGCTTTAATGGCCATATTCGAAGCATTTAAAAGAGTTTTTATCACCTTTGTCGCAACATACCTTAGGGTGGATCCTTACGGATCTATTGGCATATCTGATTTAAAATATTTTTCTAACTTGGAAATGTCTTCTTGACCGAGACTTCTCCTTCACGACGTAATGAGAATAAGAAAGTATAGATTCTTAACTCTCAACTTATGGCACAATAAGGGGGACCATAAGATGAATCATTTATCTTATTGGTCTCGGATGACCATCATGAAATAGCCAACACTTGGAGTCGCCACCAATCATTTTGGGCTAAGCATGATTGGATGCCTATTAAACCTATGTTTTGAGAAACTCAAAACATCGATCCTATAGTCTACGTAGTACAAAGATTTGTCATTTGGGTTTTAGAGTTGGTTACGCATGATGAGGTGCGAACCTTTTCGTGACACCCGAAATTGGTACCTTACTAGCTATATCTTATCTCGATTTCAAATCTTTTGATCTTACCTCATCATTATTTCGATATAACCCTCTTTTAATGCATCAATCTCATAGAAATACTAATCCAGGTTTTGATAAAAAGGATTTAATCTCATATACGCCCCAGAGAGATAGGGAATATAGAGATTTTCAATAAAAATGACCTTTGGATTTTACTTTAAAAAATGAAATAATCCACTTTAGGCACTGGAAAGATACCCATGCAAAATATTACCCTTAGTTTTTATTTGAAATGATTAGAAAACATGAATGCAAATAATCATCACAAAGAAATCATGTTAGTAAGGCAATAAATGAATAACATAACATGGATCATTCAATGCAATGATAAAGAAAAAGGATGGACTATTGGAATTTATCTCGCAATTAGCATCAATTATCTGGGAATAACCAGATCAAAAATTTTTGAGATGCATTTAGGTTTCCTAATTAAACGAGATTTGTTTGACATATTCATGGAAGTCCGAGAATGAGAAAAATTTAATTATAGTTGAAATACAGGGTTGGAGTATCCTCATGGATGATGAATAATTTTTTGAAGAAAGATTTTTTAAAGGTTTACAATTTTAAAAAATGGGGTTAGAGTATCCTCCCAGAAAGTCGAGGTTGGAGTCTTATCATGGATAACAAATAATTTGACAAAGAAAGATTTTTTTTATCTTAACAAATTTGAAGAGCGGGGTTGGAGTGTCCCCTCAGAAGGTTAGGGTTGGAGTATCCCTGAAAGTTGACAAAACCTTGTGATTTAGACGACGGGTGAACATTCTGATGATTTTTTATGAAAGAAATTATTGTGAATAAGGATGGTAAAGATGTAAAATATGTTCATGCCTTGATACAAGCCTATGGGAGGTTAAAGCATGTTCTTGAGGCTAATCGAGGTGATACGGTGACATTCGAATGCCGTGAGACGAGGCTTGGGAAAACACCTCAATTTTGATCTAAATCGAAAACCGGGGACAACTTCACACCATCTCACTTGCTGAATTTATTCTAAATTGGTTTGAAGGCTTTAGAGGGTGGACAAGATACCGTTAGAAAGGTAACTCGACGGGGGTTAATCTAAAAATGTTTTTAATATCCTAAATGGTCATTTTCTAGGGGAATAAATTCTTAAGTTTGAATTAATTACACTGCTGGCAAAGCATATGAGAGATAAAGTGTGTTAAAATTTGAAAAATAACCTCGAACTCATTTGGTATAAAAAAAATTAAGAATAATACCTTTCTAGAAAGGGAATTTCATCAATCATTTAGAAAAATGTTGGACAAATTTGGAAAAATCATTTAGTAGGTCTAAATGGCCCAACCAGAATGCACTTTGTTAACTCTAAGGATTTTAGACAATCTAATTTTGAAAAATTAGAACTCTTTTATCCGGACCGATTCGAGGGTGAATAAGACCTTGTTTTAAAGATAATTTGGCATAATTTCAGAGAAGTATCAAAATATTCATGAAAAATCATTTAGGATTTTAATCTAATTTTTCAATTTGCAATAGTTGTGCTGCCAGCAGGGGACAAAGCAAGTATGCGTATAGTTTTATTTTTCCTTATGTTCTCAAGTCCAAACTTGAGTCATTGACATTCGAACATCCATGACTGAAGGGAAAGAGTAGCATGAGCATTACGAGCTCATTTGCATAGCCTTAGAGTTTTGGGATGATGAAACAGCTCATTGATCATACCATTCAACGATTTCGACTCAAAAACAAGGCACAAACATTTTGAGAACAAGTGCAAGGCCATTTTCATTAGAAAATCAAAATATTTGAGCTCGTTTAACCAAGTTTCCAGATTTTGAAAACTTAATTTTCCCCAAGATTCTTTTTTACTAACTTTAAAGAAAATGCCAAGTTCATGCTAGTCCTCATTGGTTGAGGATAGTAAGCTTGGCTTTGGGAGGTTTTGAAAATCAATTTTTTTTTACAGCCATCAAACATGCACTTTGACAAAAAAAAGACAACAAACATACAAGGGGATGGCACATAACATGAATGGGGATGCTAACTTTATCAATGGTCTCGACAAAGAAAATGTTATACATTTTAACAAGAAAATGTTACGGATGCTGAAAATGACAATGATTTATGCAAGCTAATGTGCAAATGTGCTTGAAATGTGTTAGCCTAATGATTCATACATGGATTAATCATAACAAGGTGCATGGATATGGCATAAAATGCATGAGCAAGAGCTATCAAAATAAAAAGGATGAAATGAGGCATTTTGCACATCAAAGGAGCATTAAGGCATCCAAATCCTTAACTACCACAACCAAAAGCCATAATAATGCATGACAATCCTAAGAAGGTGACGAAACATGGAAAACTCACTAAAATGATAAAGGTGCTGAAAAATAGAAAATGAAAGTGGTAAAGTAGTAAGTTATGCCAATAAGACTTTAATTTTGGCCAAATAGTTAGAGCAGCAAAGATGGCTTGAATTTTCCTCTTTTCTTTACTATTAATAAGCAAGAAAAAGAGAGAAGCAATGAGGTTTTGGTTATGGTATGGATAGGCCTGGTTTTTAGAATGTATAATGGTTAGGAATGAGTGTTTTGGGGCTACTTTTGGGTAATGAGTGAAGAGATACGAGATTTTGGTTTTCTTGATCTAGGAATGTTTTTTAGAAGTTGAAAATTAGCTGGAATCTAACCTTTTTCAGTTGAGATATCAGTGGTCTACTTATACCAGCAATTTAGAGCCAAATTAGAGGTGTTTTTGGTCACTTCTCAAGGGGGACAAAGTGATGTCAGCTTGGTGGCTATAGAGTGGTTGTAGGGAGCAACTTTCTACAAATGTGATGGACACATGATGGCTAGTTTAAATGCTGGAATGATTTTCCAATAACTAGGACGGCTGATGGTGATCTTGGTCAACAAACTAGGGAAAAGTAGGGTGACCATGTGACATTAAGCTTTTTAATCCAATTTAGACATCAAAAAAATGTTTTGATTAATTCAAAAGTCTAAATTCATAATTTGATATGGGTCTTAATCTTTTTTTATACAAAAAATTGAGTTAAAATTGAGTTTTGGATCAATGGTGGATGAGTTAAAAATGCTCGAACCATGGAAAATGGCTTGCAACATCGATATATTGCAAAACGCATCAATACATTTGGTCCAAAAACCTTGAGTGTATCGATGTAATGAACATTGTATTGATACAATGATCATTGTATTGATACTATGAACCATTGTATGATACAATATCATTGTATCGATACTATACAATATAATTGTATCGATACTATAAACCATTGTATGATACAATGCTTCATTGTATTGATATATTTCTTTAAAAAATGCACATTTTGGTCTTGGCATGGCCTAGCATCGATACGTGAGCTCCTGTATCAATACATAAGCTTATGTATCGATACATTTACACATTGTATCGAGACAAATAGGGACATTTCAAATTTTTACCTGCCAAGTCTATCTTCAGAGTCATTTCGGGTAAGCTTTTAGGCTTTATAGTCAGCGAAAAAGGGATCGAAGTTAACCTGAACAAAGTTAAAGCCATTCACAATATGCCACCACCTCAAACCCAAAAGGAAGTGAGAAGCTTTTTAAGCAGACTGAACTATATTGCTAGATTCATATCCTAGCTTACTGACAAATGCGACCTTATCTTTTAGCTTCTTCGCAAACAAAATCCAAGAGAGTGGAATAAGGCATGTCAAGAAGCCTTTGATAAAGTCAAGCATCATTTATCAAGCCCACTAGTGTTGGTGCCGTCGATGCCTATACGACCTTTAATCCTTTACTTGGTAGTCTTTGACAAGTTTATGGGTTGTGTATTAGGGTAGCATGATAAGTCTAGAAAGAAGGAACAAGTAATCTATTACTTAAGTAAAAGGTTTACGAAATGCAAGTGCAATTACTCTGTAGTCGAGAAGTTATGCTGTGCTTTAGTATGGACAACTAAAAGACTTAGGCAGTACATGCTGTATCACACTATGTGGTTCACTGCAAGGCTTAATCCTATCAAGTATCGATGCGAAGCCCTTGCACTATCAGAAAGGCTAGCTAGATGGCAAGTCCTGCTTTATGAATACGATATTGCCTATGTTAGTCAAAAGGCCATCAGGGGTAGTGTAATAGCTGACTTTTTGGCAAATCGAGCAGTAGATGACTATGAACCCTTAAATTTTGACTTCCCAGATGAAGATCTAATGTGCATTTTTGAGAATGAAGATGGCTTCAACCAAGATCAGTCTTGGAAGATGTATTTTGATGAAGCATCCAATGCTCTAGGACATGGAATTGGGGCAATATTGATGTAACCCGATGAGAGCCATTATCCACTCACAGCAAGAGTAAATTTTGACTGCATAAATAATATCACAGAATTTAAAGCTTATATCATGGGGCTTCAAGCAGCCATTGAGAGGAATATCAATATATTGTGGGTGTTTGGTGATTCGACCCTAGTCGTCTACCAATTAAAGGGAGAGTGGCAAACTCACGATACCAAGCTAATGCAGTGTGGGAAGCTGATAGTAAAACTCAAGAAAGAATTTAATGATATTAGTTTTCGACACTTATCTCGAGAAGAGAACCAAATAGCTGATGCTTTGGCTACATTATCATCTATGTTTAAAGTCAACCGGGAGTTAGATGTCGCTTCCATCCAGATAAGCATCTACATAACTCTGGTTCATTGTTATAGTGTCAAAAAAGAGAATGATGGCCTATGGTGGTCCTATGACATCCTTTGTTACATCAAGGATCAACAATATGCCAAACAAGCAACCAAGAATGATAAGAGAACTATCAGAAGGCTAGCTATGGGATTTGTTCTCGAAAGAAAAATCTTATACAAAAGGGGCCACGATCAAGTATTGCTTAGATGCATTGATACTTCTAAAGCCAAAAAGATCTTAGAAGAAGTTCATGAAGGGATTTGCAGCACGCATGTTAATGGACATCGGATGGCCAAGCAAATCATGAGAATAGGTTATTACTAGTTGACCCTTGAAAGAGACTGCATCAATTATGCTAAAAAATGCCATAAGTGTCAAATCTATGCTGACAAGTCCATGCCCCTTTGATACCACTTCACGTCATAACGGCCCCATGGCCTTTCTCTATGTAGGGCATGGATGTGATTGGGCCAATCACCCCCAAAGCTTCCAATTAGCATTGTTTTATCTTAGTAGTAATTGACTATTTAACTAAGTGGGTGGAGGCTGCCTCATATGCTAATGTCACTAGATTAACCGTTTGTAGGTTTGTCAAGCGAGACATCATCTGTAGATATGGCCTCCCAAACCAAATCATCACAGACAACGCAAGCAACTTAAATAATAAAATGATGCACGCAGTCTATTCACTGTTTAAGATCTAGCACCATAATTTTATCCCTTATTGCTTAAAGATGAATAGGGCAATTGAGGCAGCCAATAAAAACATCAAAAGAATAGCTGAGAAAATGGTCGAGACTTACAAAAACTAGCATGAGAAGCTATTCTTTGCACTTCATGCCTATCAGACCTCAGTTCGCACTTCCATAGGTGCTACTCCATTTTCTCTTGTCCATGGGATGGAAACTGTATTGCCTGTTGAAGTCGAGATCCCTTCTCTCAAAGTCTTGATGGAAACTAAACTTGAAGAAGCTGAATGGGTCCAGAACAGATATGACCAGCTCAACCTTATCGAGGAAAAATGCATGAAGGCTACTGCCATGGTCAAATGTATCAAAGACGAATGATCAAAGCCCATGACAAAAAGATCATCCATAACAATTTCATCCAGGTGAATTGGTATTGAAGAAGATCCTCCCAATTCACAAAGACGTGCGGGCCAAATGGACCTCTAATTGGGAAAGACCATATGTCGTGAAGCACGCCTTCTTTGAAGAGGCCCTAATCTTATCAGAAATGAACGGTAATGTCTTACCTAACCCAATCAAGTTAGATTCTGTCAAGAAATATTATACATAGAAAGCAAAAACCTAAAAAGGTATCTTTAGAAAAAAGCAAACAAAAAGAAAAAAAACAACCAAAATAAACAAAAAAGAAAATAAATAAAAAAAAGAAAAACAAACAAAAGAAAACAAAAAGGGTTCTAGATGAAAATTCGAAATGGGCATCTAGGCAACCAACCCAACTGTAGTTGAAAACCCGCTAAGGCAACTGCAAAGGATTAATTTTGATGGGGCATGAATCGAGAACACCCACAAGATAATGCAAAGCAATCCTAGAGATCTTTTGAAGATCAACTCATGCTACGCACATTCATTGTTCAAGAAAGATTCTGAAAAGCACCTAAAGAACATCCATGTCATGATTATCAAAGGCATCTTTCACCCAAAAGATCACCTTTCTCGCTACCCTATCAATTGCTTGTCAAATAGTATATTAAGTTATGTCTCTTTGTTGTCATAAATAAATATTACCTTGTTTTTTTTTTACCCTTGTACAATTCATGTTGCACTTGTCATTTAATTGATAATGTTTGATAATTAACTAAAATATGCATCTAAAAATCTTGATATTACATCAAAAGGAAAAGAAAAGCATAGGGAACTCTGCTTATGCCCCAATCATCAAGATTATGCACTTGTCACGCCTAAACACCTATTCAGCATGACTGTACACCAAACCATTTCTTGCTTTCACAGGCTTCATCTCAAGAAAAACCATTTTAGGCTAACCAAAAAAAATCAACCCATGCATTCTATTAGAATCCTATCAAAACCAAATACATCAACCTAATCAGTTAAATAGTCTCCAAATTGTTGACAGTGCCTTTCATTTGTCAAGAAAATGATTGAGCCTCTCGAATCGAGAAATGCAATATCCAAGTTTTTTAGACTAAATTTTTGGTCATATCCCCAATAAAGCTGGGACAACCTACAATCCCTAACAGGATAAGGAAGATTCTCATCCATAGTCACATCCAAGACAAATCGCCATCCCTATGAGAGTTTAAATGACATACAAGGTGAACTACGGCCATTTTCTGTATTAGACTTCACATCATACAATCAAGATAGTATTCCACATCATGCATTCACATTACCATCATATATCATTCTTACAATATCACTTTAAGCTAGGTTTGCTGAACCTCTAAAGAATTCTTAGTAAGAACTCTAAGGTTCGCAAACCAAGTTTCATGCAAGTAAGGTCCTTCTCTTTTCACCATATCATGTTGAAAGTGCTAATGGCAAAAAATTATTATCTATAAACTATTATCAAAAACTTCTATTACGAACATTCATAAAAAATTTCTACATTCGTCAGAAGCTTTATCAAGAATTTTTAGCATAAACTAGTACCAAAACTTTTTTCATCAAGAAATTTTGTCATGAACTTTAAAAATCTTGTAGTAGAAGTTTTATTGAAAACTTTGATGCCAGAAGTTAGCGGCACCCTTTTTAAAGCCCATAAGTCATGGCACTCTCTCAAAAGCCCACAAGTCGTGGCACTCTCTCAAAAGCTTACAAGGCATGGCACCATTTTTAAAGCCCACAAGTTGTGGCACTTTTTAAAAGCCCACAAGCTGTGGCACTTTTTAAAAGCCCACAAGCTATGGTACCTTTCAAAGCTTACATGTCAGTGGCACCCCTTAAAGCCCATAAGCCAGTGGCACCCTTTTTAAAGCCCATAAATCATGGCACTCTCTCAAAAGCCCACAAGTCATGG
>JBBYHO010222280.1:0-34556 GCA_038382025.1 Adansonia gregorii | reverse complement strand
TAAATCCTTAAACTTCTCTTTCAAACTTACAAATATTAGAAAGTTACATACATTCCCGTGCAATATTATAAGTATATATTTTTTTTTCATATAATAAATGGGAAACTATAATTTTTTTTTTCAATTTGTATAGATTACGAATGTTTTAAATTTTATAGTTGGATCAATATATAAAATTTATTAAATATAAAATATTAAATTTTTGATGTTGTTGATAATAAGAAAAGTTATTATAAATTGTAAAATGTGTATAGGTAAAAAATTATATTTAATAAAGAAAACTTAACAATATATTGACATATATCATAAGAAAAACATTTTAGTTGCAATGTTTTTTTTTTTGGTATTTTGAGACTTTCTGATGTTGATAGATAGTACAATCTCGCTAGCTCTTTTGATGATGCAGTGATATCTAAGTTTGAGATTGTTTTCTATGGTAAACTTTTTGTTAGTTACAATTTATTGCAAACACAAAAACTACAACAAAAATAAAAAAATATGGACCGTAGAAATTGACAAAGTAAATGTATATGATAAAGTAATACAAGAAGGTATTGTTTTATCGAATTTGTCAAATCAAAATTGGAAGATTGACTCAAGGTTTGGAACCTCTAATTTTAAGACGACATTTGCGTGCATCTCGGGTGCTTGACAATATTTGCAACTTATCTCCCAAGCATCCTTAATCACGTTATCGATCGATAGCACTTACCAATGGCAACACTCATAACCAAGGAGTTGTTAATCTCTCTTAGATGATAAACATAGAACCGATGCAGACAAATAAAAGAAACCATTTACAATAGATCTCAAAAATAATAACCAAATAGTTTTTTAGCAAATTAAAAAAAATCTCAAATAGTTTTAATCATTCCTAGAAAATAAGGATAATATTTTTCAAAATTTAAACTGTTCAATTAGAGGAATATCTTTTTCAGGCTAAAGATTCGGTTGGGTCAGGCCTAAAACATGACGGGCTGTACTCTAAAAAAATAAAGCTCAATTGACCTTCAACCCAAATTCAAGATTGGCTGTGCATGCATGTGATGTGGTTCAATCCTGTGCAGACCTCAACCCTCAAGCAAAAGCTTAGGCATCCCCTGCGACTCAATCACACATTGAAACTAGGCTAATATACACCACATACATAAGTCTTGAGTTTCTAATATGAGACTTCTTTACCACCTATCAACCCCAAGCTTTTATTCATCCTCGAGTGGGCATGTTGAGAACAATGGATATCAATCATGTAATTTATTTTTGCACTATGTATCTATATATGAAAACTTACATATTCATATACGTATTTCATATTATACACCTTTAATTTTGCATTGATATCCAACATTTTCTGCAACCATTTGAGAATGCTTTGTTATATTTGTTAGAAATGTATCTAATCCTCCATTTTTCATTGTCTTGGAACAAACAATAGTATGTTGGGTGATACGGTAGGTGAGCTTCATAGGAGGTTTTGTGTATATGCTAAATTAAGATGTTATTTATGGAAAATATATAAAAACAAAATTATTATGCATTATGAAAAGTTATCTAGGATTTTACTTATAGGAATGATGGATTCATAGTTGAAATATTTAACATGCATTGAAATTGTGGCTTTAATTCTTCGACTTCAATGTTGATGGTCATTGACTGTTGATACAAATTAGATTTAGTTGTCAATAGATTATTTTTATTTAACTTAAGATAGCCTATTAATATGATGTACAGAAATATATTAAAAATAGTTATTATATTAGAAATTTATGTAATGTTGTTAGAAAAGTGAAAGTATACTCATTTTGGCTAACAAATTTTTTATCATTTATTCTACCCATGGGTTACCAATTTGTATGGTTGGAAGATTTGGTATCCAAATATTTTAACATGTTTGTGTTTCCATATTGAAAATCATATTCTTTAACAAAATCAATCCAATTAATAATTACGTATAAATTATCGTCTCTTTATAAAATTTAGATTTTTTGAAGAATTTTTTGTTAGATTTTTGATACATAATAAATAAGGATATGGAGCTACTCCAGAATTTTCTTTGCAAAGTTTGACAATAGAACCTACAATAATAATTATAAGATAAAGTGAGAAACTGTTGTTTTACATATAAATGTATAAAATGATTTTTCTATTTGGTAACACAAAAATGTCAAATTTTCAAATTTTGAATTATTATAGGATAAAGTTATCTGAAAATAATTAGATAACTATTTGTATAATCTTACTAGAAAATTAACGTTGACATAATATGCAAATAATAGTCTGCAAAAGTCTTATTATTTTTTCATTTGGTAGATTTTGAGAATTCAGAGAAATTAAAAGACATGATTCTTAAAATTTAATGATTTTGTTTTATTAATATGATTTATACAAAGCAATAAAAGAAGGGATGTGAAAAATTATAGAATTTAAAAAATTGAGAAAGTGAATGGTTATATCTTTAGTGTGAGATTTGATAATTGTATTTGCCTTGTTAGGCTTATGCTGCCGTAAAATATAAGTTTATGCATATCATATTATCCAATAGAGTATTGTGAATGTAAATAAAAAATTTTTTAGTTTATAATATTTAAATTAGTTAAATATTTAATTCTTATATTATATGCAAAATTATTTTGTATAAAGTTCTAATAATATTACATTGAGGCATTCTGTTTTTTTGTTATAGTAGTTAAAGTATTATGATATGTTATCAATTATTAATTTTATGCTCTATCATGTTTAATATTTAATATAAATATGATATAGCAGATTATGAAACATAAAAGATGTTTACATTTAAGATAATTTCATTTATATCTTGGGTAAATATTATCCATTATTGATAACAAAAGATAAGTAGATATATATATATATATAAGCCTACATCAGACAAATTGTAACCTGCATTGAATACATCATATGCAAAAAAAATGACAAAAAGAGATTTTTTATTTAATTTAGTGGCAATAGTGCTGATTGTATTTGATATAGGCTATCAATAATATATATGCTTATGTTAGATAGAAAAGTAAGTTTCTGTCGTATTTTAGCAGAAGGTCACAAAAAGGGACTTCAGTTTAATTCAATGGTGGTAGAGTAAACAGTATGTTAGGATTTGAATTAATATACTTTCAGTGGTGATGAATGATTTGTAGGTTTTGTTGATTGAATTTGTTCTAAACACATTGATCCATAATCCTTAATTGGTTGTCTTGAACAAATTCTTCATCCTACTGAGAAAGCTTTGTTGTTGTTATTATATATGTAGTTGATCGACCATTCTTTCTGTTTGATGACACTAAAAAGAACAATGACATTTCGCAGTGTGGTAAGTGGCTGCAAGCAGATTTTTTCAAAACATGTTGCAATTGCATTTAGTTAAAAAAGTAAATGTACTATCCATATGATTTATTAATCAAAAGTCATATAATGTTACCAAGAGAAATAGTGCGTTCACTATTGAAGATATCATTTATACTCAAATTGAGGATTGATTGCTTCAATCTCTTTATTGTCTTCATTTTCTAGGTTAATAATCTCAGGTTCTTTTTTAAATCCTTGTTAGTCCAATTGGGGTTATTTTCTTTTTCGTTTTTTCTGTTTGATGCTCAACATAATATAATAAATTATCAAGAGTCAATAATAGTACCATCAGTAAATAAGATGATTTTTATAAGTCAGTTATGTAGTAGTTCTTACTCTTTTTATTTAGCAAATATTTTGTTGTTTGAAGCATTGTACATCTTCCATAAATGTAGGCATCAAAAGTTTTATCTAGATCATAAGTGAAAAATAAGAAATCTGCATTACAATGAATTTTCGAAAACTTTTCCTAGCCATCAATGAAACAAAACCCATCATCTCTTCAGACAATCTTTAGAGACTATGATTCTCCCATAAGTCCTCTAACTTTATCAATAGTTGGGGTTAAAATTTTCTATATATAAGCAATTTGGTAAAATTGCAATTAATCATAATATATTATAGCATAATGTTAATAAAAATAAATAAGTAGACTATAATTGTTATATTTATGGTATATATGATAATCTTTAAATAATTTTGCAAAAATTTATATTTTAAACAAATCAAGAGTTTCTAATTTTTTAAATTTAGATTTTTTTTGTTCAGGGTATTTATCTTGTAAAACAGGAATATAAACTCCTTAATTATATAAGAGATGTAAAGTTTTGGGGAAAAAAACTCATGCACCCAGAAGTTCATTTAATTTTTATGATATAAATGTTTGTTGTTGTATATAGTTGTTTGTTAAAATCAATGGAAACAATCGCGTTTGCTTAAAGCTTCAGTGGTTTTTATTATTGAATGATAGATGTGTAAACATTTTAGCTATACTTATTATATAATTGCTTTTCACAGGTGAATAGAGCATCACATTAAAGAATTAATGAATGCTGTCCATTTTTTATTTCTCTTTATTCTGATCGCATAGTCTTTGTTCCATTTTTAAGAAGAATGTTTTGATTCTAAAAAACTTGACAGAGAAAGAGGGATTAGGGTTTGTAAAGGATAAAAAGTGAGGGTTAGATAACCAGGTTTTAGGTTTGGCTTTTGTATAACAAACGAGCATGGGTTATAAAGATAATTTAAAGGTTTGAATAAATTTTTTTTTCTATATGCTTGGGTATGAAAAGCAGCATAGTTCAATAAATTATTTCTTTATAATTTTTAGCATGAAAATAATTTGTTTCATTTTTTTCTTTACAATTTATTTGATTTTTTTGGTATTTTTGTGTGCGATTATATGGCACTATTTTTAAGTGAATTTTTTTTTAAAAAAAATAATTTATTCTATTAAGAGTAGATTATATTTATTAGTTAACTATACCTTGATATATATTTTCACCAAATATTTATATTGCATAAATTGCTTCATTAAAGGCGTTCTTGATAATAGGAATAATAACGTGTAAGACTTTGATCCTTTTTTCAGTGTAAGAAGGTCCAAAATTGACAAAAGCAAAATGAGTGATCTTATTAATGCATATGTTGTTCACACAAATACACAAAAATTTTGCAATTTTTTTAACAAAGTAATCCTAATTTCAGATTTAGACAAAAAATGATAAGAAGAAATTATCAAACTTCAATCTTAAGAGCTGGATTTGATATTTTATATCTACCATTTTGTCAAAAGAAGTTGTGTACAAGATTTATCTCCAAAAGAAACAAAGGGTGAGCTGCGTTTTTTGCTACAACATTCTATCATTAGATTTATAAACTTATGAAACAAATGAAATAATTTTTTTTACAAAATCTATAATGCAACAAAGAATATATAATTGTATTTCGATTGAATAAAAGTAATGAGTCAAGTTTTTGTTTGTTTTTATGAGGCATCGAAGTTTTCTCGATTTTTTTGATAAATTTCATGATAATACCTTGGTTGTCTTTGGCATTGTAGAGTTGTAAAATAGATGAAACATATGTTTTTAGAACTACATATTTAATGAGAAAGAAGTTAAATATCTAATGAAATCATTAAATATAATGAGTTCAGTTTTGGTTTAATGTTTACCCAAGCCCCAATTTTTTTTGTTAGTGATTCTTCACGAAAAAGTTTTTGTAGTAGCAATGATGGTGTTTTGTGAAGATGGAAGATCATATTGTTAACTTGGTTCCTTAGGAGCAAAGATTGATGTTTGGTCAGTTTAATAAGGCAATTTTCAAACTAGGCATAGTTTGACTGTAAAATAAATGAAGAGTTTAAAACTTTAATGAAAACAAAATATAAAGTTAAAATTGGAAAAACTTTACTCAATTGTTAGTGTTTTTGTTAACGATCCTTCAAGGAAAAAGTTTTTTAAAGTATCAATGATTGTTTTGGTGAAGATAGGAGATTTTTTTGTTGCAATGTTTTATTTCGAACAATTGTAAATGTGCAATTAGTTTCAGAGCCAAAAGTTATAAGATATAGGTCAATGGTTTATTGTATTTCCTCAAAATCCTTAGCTAAGTTTTCAAAAGATAAATCTCTTGTTTGTAGTTTGATGAGTTTTTTTAATTAGTTTAGGAAGTGTTTATTTATCATTCTTGTAAGGATGGCAATAGACAGTGTGGATTTAAATATTCGCAATAATCAAATTTATTTTTTATGAATTTAGATATTCGAATTTAGATATTATAATTATAATTTGCAATGAATTCAGAGTGAATGTAGATATTAATCCTTAGATATTCATTATCTGAATATGCATTATTTACGGATGTAGATATCTGAATCCACTTTTTTAAAATGTTGAAAATTTATGCTAAACCAAAAAATCAAACCTTGGCTTGTATGCTTAGGCTTTAGATACTTTACCAAGTAAACTAGTCTTACATTATAAAATTATATGCTCCAAAAATTAATTTATATCAAGTATAATAATAATTTTAAGAAATGTTTTTAAAGATAAAATATAATAATAAATTAATTAATAACATTAAATACTTTTAAAATTTAAAGATATATAATACTTTTATAAAACAATATTTGATGATTTAATTAGCTTAATTAGTTGAATCAGTCTAACAACAAGATTTAATTTATTTTTTACAAAATAACCTTATAAATAGTTTATGTACTTAGGTTAATTGAAATAAATATTAAAATATGAAAGCTTTCTAATGTGACATAAATATACTTATTGTATGTACAATATTATAATATAATTAAGATGTATTGCATATGACATAATATATGTATTAATGATATATTATATATAATTGTAAAAAAATATGTTACATATATTATTACTAAACATTTATATACTATAATATAATAATAGTTTATACATTAGAATATTAATAGTTATATAAATATGTATAATTATAATACATAATATTAATACAAATATTTTTGTTATAATATTTATATTTAATTTTTAAGTATTATATATTATAAAACATTATTTAATAAAATATAATATTATAATACAAAAAGAAATATCACTTCCACTAGTATCACTAAATTAGTTTTATGCACTTAGATAATTTTTATAAGGTTAATATTTTAATAAATTAACTATTGAATTTAGTAATATAATTATACTCGTTGTGCACGTAAAGTTTTGAGTCTATCCAATATCTTTGTCACATCAATTGAGAATATTATTTTTTAATAAATATTTAATGCCGAGAAGTTTTTTTACATCAAACAATTAATTAGACATTTTTAATTTAATCAAAACTCGACATGCATGATCTATATGAATAAAATATAAATATGACAGTCAAATTAAATAAAAATATATTATATAAAGAATTATGAAAGTATGTAAAATTAACTTAGTTTTATATTAAGTGGACCCCTCTTCTTAAAATATATAGTAATATGTTAGTAAATGCATGTAATATCAGTAGTACTATACATATGCAATGTAATACTACCAACGATATTAATATATTATATTGTGTATTGTATTATTATAATATTTTGTAATATTTAAATTAACATATAATGTATGATATAATATAATACTATATTGTATGTATTATAATCTACTATATTAAATGACTACAGTATACTATATCATGGATTTATTTATTATACATGATTAATGAAGTATATTATTAATAACTTAACTTTACAAAGCTAATATATATTTTATGTTACTATATTACTATATAAATATTCATTATTATTACTAAATTATACTATTAATAAATTTATTCTATATTTAGTATATGTAGTACTATATTCACAATATAAATAGATATTATGGTTTAATATATCACATAACTATTTTAGTTACAAAATGAGCTATTAATAATTAATTGTATAATATATATAAAAAATATTCCTTAACAATACAAACGCTATGCTATGTTGTTTAATCATTTCTTTTTATTTCTCTGATATATGCCATTTTTCTATTTTCTATTAAATAAAACCCTACTACTTTCATTCCTTTTCAATTTGATAGACCCTAAATTCGAACTTCTTTATCTTCAAAGTAGTGTAACTTGTAGATGAGTAACCTTTGGCAGTTTCACTTGGGAGATAAGATTGCGATTCCTCTATTTTTTTTTGTCTTTTTACTTTATTTTTGTTTAATTTTCTACTTTTGGATTTGTTGCCTATGTTGATTAATTAGGAAATAGGGTTTGTTTGTAATGCTTAAAAAAGATCGGACTTGCTAGGGAATATTATGGTGTAGATTTGCAAAGGTGAGAGATCAAATTATTGTAAAGTAGATTTAAAAATAGCTTTAAAGCTTAAGACTTCGTGGTGGGTGAATGTATAGAGACTTACGTTCTTTTCTTTTTTTTCTTTTTGTATATTATAGTAATTGTTTCATTTTTGGTTTCAAGGGTGAATGTATAGAGACATGTTCTTTTTTTTCTTTTGGTATATTATAGTAATTGTTTCATTTTTGGTTTCAAACCAGATCATTCAAACATGGTAACTTGCCTATATTGTCACAATTGCTGTGTGAACAAACTTCTTCAGAATTTGCATTTGTTAAGTTAAGTGCAGTTATTAGTATTTGTGAACGGAGCATTAATAATTTATCAGAATAGTTTATCAGCAACTGTGAAATACAATGTTTCATTTCCTATTTTTGTATTTGAATGGCTAAGTCGAATGTTGTGTGGCTATTTGCCTTATTATTTATTTATCATATATAATTGTAGACATCTAATTTCATCTTAACCCTTTCTCTGAAATTCCAAAGCACTCGAGGTCGATAATCAGGCAGTCATGCCAGCGAGTGTTTGCTCCCTTTACAAGGACCAAGCATTTTAGGAACCATTTGGTTATATTTTGATGACAGTTCGGGTGTACGATCGAAAAATTGCATTCCAAGGTTCATGGAGCAAACCCAATCAAAATAAATGAAGTTTGAAGAGAAAAATCAATTTAATTCTCCATGGAATTAGGGAATTTGTTTTAAATGTACTGCGCTTGATTTAATTTTGTTTTTTTTTTTTTTTAATTTTGAGATCTGTTTACACAGGATTTATAGTAAACTGTTGTATAATTTTACCCATAGCCCTACAATATTTATGCTGATACTTTTTTTGAAAGTAAAAAATAGTAGACAAAAACGCGTCATTATTTATACCACGAGGTGTTAAATTGTTAGATAAATTGTTTATTTTGATTAATTTTGGTTGAAATCTTGAATTTTTTTTGTAAGGATTTTTCTGTAAATTTTTTTGAGTTTAGGATTTTTTAATTTACCTCTCCCACATTTTTTGTTGCTAAATATTTTTAATTAAGCATTTTAAATATATTTAGTTTTTTTTCTAAGTTTAAATTCATTTTCAATTTTTCATTTTTTCAAGTACAAAATTTTCTTTTTTTGTAAGGATTTTCTCGTAAACTTTTTCTAAGTTTTAAGGTTGTTAATTTTCCATTTTCCAGCACATAAGATTTTCTTATTCATTCGCATTTTAAAATATAGAATTAAAATTTTAATTATAAATCTACACTTAATATTTTTGAAATATGTTTAGGAGGATTTATTCATTGAATATCCCATTAAGGGTATTAATGCATGGAATTTCCTACAAAAATTTTTCTTAAGTATGAAATTAATTTTTTTTATATATGAGACTATATAAATCTTCATGCATGGGATCTTAAATTAAATCTTTGCATGAAAATTTTTTGATTAAAATCTTTAGGAGTTTTTTACAATTTTACACTAAAAAACCTCTTAATTCGATTTTTCACATTAATTTCTTTGATTCAATTTTTCTGATGTTCTTTTTATTAGAATTCCTACATGATTACATTTTTGATTGGATTTACTACATGTAGAATTTTAATTAACTTTTTAAAGTTTTCTACATTTTTACACTAAATTATCCTAATTAAAATTTTGGAAAAGTCCATTTCTCTCTATACTCTAGAGTTTTGACACATAACCCCTTGTTGTGATATTCCCTATGCTTTTAAATCGTATGTCACAGCCTAACTCTATTAGATGTTAGTGTGAAATCATTATTATACCCTTGAAATTGATGTAAAAAAAAACTTTTTCTTTTTTTTTTCTTTTTTTCCCTTTAATTTCAAATCAAATATTCTATTCTTCTCTAAGTTCAAACCTTAATTTAAGGTTTTTTTTTTTAAATTTTTATGTTGTCAAGATGGTAAATATTTTCTCTTCTCTAAGTTTTTTTTTTTTAATTTTTGGGTTATTATCATGGTAATTATTTCTCTTTTCTAACCTTATTTTTTTCTTAAAAACTAATGATAAAAGTTTGCTTACAATATTTACTATGTCATATTTTTCTATTATTATTATTATTATTACTATTGTTTTGCTTACCATATGTTTTTTTTCTTTTTATAGAGTTATAGCCCAAAAGAAGGAAAAAGTTAAAGGAGATTAGAGCTGATCATTGCGTATTTTTCTTTTTTTATGAATGTTGCTTTGTGTCATATGAGAAAATAATGGGATTTAACTAGATTTTGATGGTTTTATCATCTTTTTATGTTTTCATATGTATACAAAATATCTTAGAATTTATAGGTAAAATAATTAGATTATAGTATTTTTTAAATGAGATTTGAAAATTTTTTATGATGAGTTATTTTTATTTTGGGTTTAATTGAATTAGATTTTGGTTTATTTATTAAAATTGATGGAATTTAAAGTATTTTAGGGTTATGATTTCAGCTTGAGTTAAAAAAAAAAGGTTTTTTTGGTATAAAAATATTCTCTAAGAAAAAATTTAGTGGCATTGCCATTTTTTTTATCATAATTGCCAAAACATAAGTGGCTAAGTGTTACAAAAAAAAAGGTTAAATGTTACACGAGCCAACACACAGAAAGTAAAAGTGGATTTTCCTTAAATTTTTCATGCCAATTTCTTCAATTTAATTTTCCCTTTGGTATTTTTATTAGAATTCATGCACAATGAAATTCTTAATTAAATTTATTACATGTATTATTTTAATTAATCTCTTAAATATATGGATTTTAATTTAACTTTTTCTCTTGCACTTTAGTCCTTTTAATTTAAATTCTTCCATGCGATTTTCAAATAGGACTTTCTTCGCATGGATTCATTAATTATTTTTCATGAACATGTATATATAATCTTAAGTAAATATTTTTACATGTAAACATTTTTAATTATAATTTTTTTGCCTATTTTTTTAATTTGAACATTATTTGCTAATTTAGTCACATAAGCTTATAAATTAATCTAAAACTTATTGGAATGATATTATTTGATTTAATTATCATATAAATAATGTTTTTTCATATATAATATCATTTTCCTAATTTATAAATACACTCATAAATTTAATTTTTAAATTTTTTTCTATTTATTTAATTTAAATTCAATCAAAATACACAAGTCTTCCATGCACAATGGAAACAAGTCACATTAAACATAATCACATGCATTCGCGTTCAATGTTGGCCTCTACTTGGATTTGCATGTGATAGTATGTTGGCCATTAACTTGGAATTTTGATTTAAAATTTTAAAAAATTCAAAAAAAAAGTGGCCAAAGGGTTATAAAACCCTTGGCCAAATGTTCAAAGGGGAAGCCATTTGGTTTTTCATTTTTCTCATCTACCTCCTAACTATTTTCAACTTTCAAAAATACTTCGATTTTAAGAAAAAAAAAAGGCTTTGAAAAAAATTGTCTTATGGTATTTGCTAAGCATTTTTTTTCTTTGATTTTCATGAATATTTCATCTTTTCTTTGCTTTTCCATTACTTTGCTTTTCCTCATGGGAGCTTCATGATCCTAAGTAGACTTAGCTGAAAGTTTGTGCTGATGGTGTAAAAACCAAATATGGAAGTCGAACTTTATAGCAATAATCTAATTCTTTGATTTTCTTTCTTCATATACTTGATCTAAATTTCTAAAAAATTAAGTTTTTGAGCAAAATTCACCTTAAAAATTTTTGATTATTCATGTTTTAATTGGTGATGATTTTTTATTCTAATATGTTCATATGTTATGTTACTTGATTTCCTGATTTCTATCATGTTATGTTGATTATCGATTTTATGATGTGAGTAATTTTAAGTTATTTTTAAGGCATAAAATTCATGTAAAATCCCATGTATAAGTTGATTTTTGTATGAAAAT
Source organism: Adansonia gregorii (assembly GCA_038382025.1). Classification (NCBI taxonomy): domain Eukaryota; kingdom Viridiplantae; phylum Streptophyta; class Magnoliopsida; order Malvales; family Malvaceae; genus Adansonia; species Adansonia gregorii. Next base: position 22,490 of record JBBYHO010222280.1, on the reverse strand, counting down.
AATTCTTGATATGAACTTTTGAGCTGGATAAAGGTTTTAGAAACTTTCAAGCAAATTACATTTTCTCTTTCTCTTTTTTCCCCCTTATCAAAGCTTCTTGCATTGTTTGTGCCAATGGTTTAAATACCAATTATAGGGCCACACTTAGAAGCAATGATCCAACTTTTATAATCTTCTAAATTAAAATTGCATGTAATTCTTTGAATTTCATTTTGGCTTTGACTTAATCGAATTGGTTTGTGAATATTGTTGAATATAAGACTTTAAATTCACATGACAATTTAGTTAGCTTAGAACTTCATATAAAAGTTCATGCACGATGCTGATTTTAGATGAAAAATATTTTCTAGGACAAATTCTTCAGTTGACAAAATATAAAGATAGATTTTTGCAATTTTCCCTTTTATTTTTAAAGCCATTTGATGTGTTTTACTATTAATAGAATTTTTATGGGTTAAATTAAAATTTTCCCATAGTTTTTAAACCCATTTAAAGGCATGCTTGGCCATAAGTTTAAAGGCGATTATGCAATTTTACGAATTTTTTTGGCCATTTCATGTTTGGCCTATTTTCAAGGGTTTTGTTTGCAACATTCCAAAATTTTTTTCATACATTTTAGCCTACTTTTTGAATTAGTTTAACCTTAGGGACTAATGTGTAATTTTTTAAAATTTAATTTCATTCATTTTAGGCCATTTCATGCTTGGCCAAATGCTAAGGTAGCAATTTGCATCATGCATCTAGGTAAATTTCATGCATTTACAAGTCAAGTAAAGGTTAATTAGCAATTTTGGAAAGTTTAGGGACCATTGAGTAATTCCTGCCATATTAGGGTTCTTGAGGTCATTTTGATCACAAAATCACCATTTTAGAAAATGTAGTCAATTCAACCAAAATCAAGTCATTAGGTTTAATTTCGTGCATTTTGGCAAAATTGGGTCTTAATTAGTTTAGGTTTCATACTTTCTACTGAAACCAAGTGTTTCAGCTTAGGTCTATACCTTCTATTAAAACCAAGTCTTAATAGTTTAGGTCTCGTAACTTTCTTCTGTAAATACCTAATTTTGTCTAAGTTCCTTCCAAATAAGTAAAGCTCGATCCGAGACTTAGGTGATTTATAGCCATATTTTTTCCCAAACTAAATCTTTGACATCCTTAAACTTAATTAGCAAGCCATAAAATACTAAATAAAATAAAATATAATAAAAATAAAAAAGGGTGTATCTGGCGGCACAGTGCTAGGGGAAAAAAAAGAAGGTTAGAATTGCCTAAGGACCAAATTGAACAATTGCAAACCTTTGTAATGTCAAAAACTGTTGTTTTCATAAAATTCACAAAGATGTATCGATACCTTTCATTAAGGTATCGGTTTTTCATCATGTTTTGATTGTCTTCGGCATAGAATATGCATTCGTATCTATGCAAGGCCATATTGTATCGATACAATATGCCCTTGTATCAATACAATGCCATTTGTATCCGTACAAACATCAAATGTATCGATATTGCATGATGTTTTCCATCATGAACAAGTTTTTTCTCCTAAGTTTTCTCACATTTCACATTTTTAACAACTTTGGATCTCTTCATAATGAGGTCTTCCACTAACATTTTTTACATCAAAACATGATCATGAGAATCACGTATATAACTTAAGCGATTAAAGCTTGAATATGCTTAGAATATATGAGTGTAATGTTATAATTTTGTTTGTAAACTAAATGCCATCTAATTTGGTTATTTCCTAGTCATTTTGAGTCTAGTTCAGCTGAAATTCAATGAGGTGCTATTTTGGGTTGGAGTTAAAAGCTCTTTTTTGCATGAAACTAGGAGATGACCAATTTGAGTAAGGGTTTCTCTTTGAGGCCATGCAGCTAAGATTGTCTACCAAACTCAACTAAAATCATACTCCATTTAAAAAGGTTTCAGCCCTTGATCAGACTACTTAGCTTATAGAGAGATTACTTGTAAACAAACTTAAGTTGTCAAAACGTAGATGAACTTGCATATGGATGAGATCATCAACCAAGAGGGTTTTAAACACCTTGAAGACATTCTTGGAAGAGGATTACAGAAGTTTTTAGCTAAAAAAAATTAGAGAGCAAAAAGAAAGCAATAAAAGAGAGAAAAAGCAAAAGAAAAAGAAGCAAGGAAGCGTAACAGCTTTAAAAGCTTGCCTAAGGTTAGTTTCTTTCATCTTCTACTCTTATTTTACATTTTCTTTTCTCTTTGATGATATCCTAATGATCCTAAGCCATGCTTAGGTGATGGTTTGTGCCAAAGTGTAAAAAATAAGTTATAGTTAAATCTTGAGCTGTGACCTCAAATGGCTATATTTTGTTTTATTTGATTTTTTGGTTAAAAGTTCAATGATAACTGAATTTTTATTTTTTTTTTTATTAAAAGTTCTATGAAAACCAAGTTTCCACAAGAAAGTTTTGTTTTTCAAATGTTTTATGTTGGTTTTCTTAGTTTTATGTAAATTTTCATTCTATGTTTTCCATATTTTGACCATGGCTTTATCTTTTTGTCATCAATATTTCATAATGAGCATGATACATGCATTTTATGGTATCTTCATCCATCATTTTTATGGTTTCCATGCTCATGCATTTTTCATAAATATATTGTTATTATGGCAACATTATTATGCATATTAAAAAAAATCTATGTACATTCATGTTAATGTAGTGTTTTGAAAGTAAAAAATCATGCATGACACCATATGTATTTCATTGGTGAAAATGATATTTAGAGATGCATTTAGGAGTGTTAAAGATTTTTGGTATCATTTTGCAATTTTCCCATAATGATTCCATTGATATTAATGGCCACTTTGCAACTCGCATGCATTTTTGTCATTTTTCATGGCTTAGGGATCGTCATGTCATTCATGCATTTTTATGTCATTTTGTCACTTTTCATAACTTAAGGATTTTTATAATGTTGGGGTCATTTAGATCATTTGTGATAATCTAAGGACTTTTATGCAATTCCAAGCATGTTGTGGTCATTTAGGTTATTTTTCATGATGTAGGGACTTTTTTGCAAATTCATATATGTTGAGTTCATTTAGGTTTTTTTTTTCATGATCTAGAGACTTTTCATGCAATTTCATACATTTTAGAAATATTTATCTCATTTTCCATTACTTATAAATTTTTATGCAAAATTCCATGCATTAAATCATTTTCTATAATTTAAGGATCATTTCGTAATATCCATGCATGTTAGATTCATTTAGATTATTTTCTATAATCAAATGATCATTTTCTGATTTCATGTATATTATTTGGAGTCATATTCATAATACTATGCCAAAAATTAAATATATTTATATATGTAGATTATAATATATATTTTTTAAAATAAGAGGTAATACCCTCAAGTTAAAATAGTGCATAGTGTGCTTCCAGTAGATGGAAGTCACCTCACTCATTCTTTTAAACAAAAAGAATACTTTCTTCAAACAAGTAAACTGAAATTTTCAGTTTCCCAAAAATGAAACTTTCATGTTGCTCTAGGTTTCAAGTAAAAAATATTTTGATTTTTCAAAATATGTAAAAGCCTAATTTATCCAAAATTAAAAATAATCATAATCATAAATAATTTCACAAAATGAGAATTATATTTAAATATAAAAAATTAAAACTAACCATAATTGAGACTTTAGTTAACACACAATTAATAGGTACCAATTTATGAGCATTGTGGAAAGTATATTTCTCACGCTATGTGTAACCAACTTAGGAATCCTTTTCACGTGAATCTCTAATTATTAAATAGACTTTAGAGTTTGTTTTCAAGGGTTTCACAACTGTTTAAATACACAATCCAGTAATCGATCACACTTAGTCGAAAAATTGATGATGACTCCTAGTTATTGGTTAGTCCGTAATGACCATTTAAGGTTAAGTTGGGTAAGAAATTCATACAACAATAAAGTCCTATCCCAATAGAAAAAATGAATAGAAAATTATTCATTTCAGTCTAGCATATCAAATTCGCTTTTAGCATGTTACGACATTGTCGAAACAAGTTCATTAGGTTTTGGTTTATGCCTCCCATCAAGATCAGGTTTTAGTTTAGTTTAAGTTCCATACTTTCCAACAAAATTGAGTCGCTAGGCTTAAGGTTGTACCTTTCTTTGAGATTGAGTCCCATTCTAGTTTAGCTTTCATATTTTGTGTAGAAATTGAGTCCTTTAGGCTCAAGTCTAAACCGTCGATAGAGATCGAGTCTTAGTTTAGTTTATGTTTCTCACTTTTTGTAGAAACTGAATCCTTTAGGTTTAAGTCCATACCTTCTATCGAGATTAAGCCTAGTTTGTTGAGATTTCGCACCTTCTGTAGAAATTGAGTCGTTTTCATACCTTCTGATGAAACTAGGTTCTAGATTAGGTCTTGTTTTTTAAATACATTAAAATAATTAATGTTTTTAAAAACAAAGGCAATATCTTCAAGTTAAAATAGTTTGTGAATTTATTCTAATATATTAGAGGGATTTTATGGATTATTTTAATAATAAGATATCTTTTTTATAAAAAGTAAAATCGAGATTTTTTAAATTTGATGGGGTTTAAATGATATTTTAATTTTTGAAAAATATTAAAAACCTAATTTACTTATACATGGATAAATAAATTTTTTGAAATATCAAAATCATGATTAAATATCATAATTAAAGCTATTTAAAAATCAAGATTTAAGTTAGCATGTAATTAAAAGGTATTAATTTACAAGTGTCACGGAGAAGATATGCCTTTGTTCATAATAAACTCTCAAACCCTTTTCATGTGATCTCTAGTTATAATGTAGATCTCGAAGTTTATTTTCGAAGGTTTTGTAACTCTCTAAAAAAATGCTTTAATAGGTGACCAATTTCATCTAGCCAAAATAAGATTGGTGGAGACTTTAAGTTAAATGTTGATTTTGCAATGACCATTTAGGTTTAAGTCAGTAATGTACCCCAGCAACTTGGTCTTTAACACAAATATAAAAAAATTACCTATCTAAATTTAGAGTGTTGGGATTCATGTTTGGGCACATTGTAACAATAACTTTTAACAATATTCTAGACTTAAAATATTGTCTTATTTATCCTATCCCATGATTTAAAATATTGATGAGTTTTGAAAGTCAAAAACAAATATGTGAGCAAAAGAAGAATGATGGGAAGGTTCAGTTTACAAATTTCATATTTGATCAAAATGTTTCAAAAAGTGAGTTGGCTTGTGCTAAAATCTTGTATGAGTATCCTTTTTCTATTATTGATCATGTTGTTTTAGAAGGTTTGTTAGTAACCTCCAACCTCTTTTTAAGATGGTTCTCCCAATATAGTTAAAAATGATATTTTTAAGATTTATAATTCCAAAAAGGCAAAGCTCATGGATGTGTTTAAGAATCTAAAGAGTCAAATAGTAATTATAGTAGATATATGGACTTCAAACTGAAATAAAGGTTACATCTCTATCATAACTCATTTTTTTAACAACTATTGGGTATTTCAAAGCCATATCTTGAGGTAAGTATTTTTTTTTATATTTATATTACACAATTTGTTAGTCTTGAAGAAAAAGTTTAGCAAATTAATTGTTGTTATTATTTAAACATTTATGTTTATATAAGTGTCCACACTCACACTATGAATGGTCGTACGCAAGAATTAATGACTGCCTTAACTCAGTGGAATATAAAGACAAAACTTTCTCCTATCATTGTGGATAATTATAGCTCTAATGATGCTACGGTTTCCATCGCAGTACATAAACTATTTCTTGAACTTTTGCTTGATGGGAAAATCCTTCGCATGAGATGCTATGTGCATATTTTGAATCTTGTTATGAAAAATGGATTAATTATAATAAAGGATGTGTAGACAACTAATTTCGCCCGGGTCTTTTTTTTGTAGTCCTAAATATCCGAGACTAAGCACCTAGCAGCAATTGCCCTGATAGAGGTCGACCTCCTCAAAGCAGAGTAGGCATTTTCAAAACCTTTTTAGTCATGCCTAAGTAGCCGTATACACATGTGACAGAAAACAAAGCAATGTCAAGGGTTGTAGAGAATAAATCTCAAATAAAAGGATGAGTAATCCAGAGAAAAATTAGTTTTTAAATATTTTTTGATAAATTTTCAAACTTATTCATGCAAATTTATCACGGTCGAATTTTTCATTTTTATAAACTTTTTAAAATTTTTTTGTGAAATTTTGAGAGTCGATCATCGTATACTTTTTTTGACACTCTTGTAATATTTATGTTGATACTCATGCCAGAAAAATCAAAATGTGCCAGAAAAATTCATATTGAAATTTTATACCATGAAGTGTCAAGTTTTCAAATTTATTTATTAAACTTGAAATTTTCATAGTATCACGAGTGTTATGCTCATAAAATTTTTACCTGTAAAATTTGTGTCGGATTCCCAATTTTTATCTTTGTTATTTCTCTAACTTAATATTTTAGGTAATGTGTTAAATGAAATTCATTTTATAAATTTAAATGTATTTTTGGAATTTTCTTCGTTCTAAAATCTGAACTTTTTCATCTATAAAATTTTTGTACAAAATTTTTCAAAGTTAGAATTTTAAAAATTTTCAAATATTTTAACAAAATACCTTGGATGTAGTCTTTTAAAATTTTGATTAATTTTTATTAGATATCAAATTTCTTCCATAAAGGTTTTTTTGGTAAATTTTTATGAGTTTAAATTTTTAATTGCCTTTTTTCTTGCTTATAAAATTCTTAAAAAATTACTTTTTGAAATTTTATATGAAAATTTTATTAATTTTATTTTTAATGGGCCAAGGATTTTTTATGGGTTTAAAATTTTAATTTACTTAATGAGGCTTTAAACCTATTTTATTTTTTACAAGCCCAACGAACTTGCCAAGCTCATTTCATTTTTCTAATAAGCCCACAATTTCTATCAAAACCCATTTAGAATTTTCAACAAGCCCAATAAGCCCATTTAGATGTTTCAATAAGCCCAACAAGCTTATTTTAATTTTACAGCTTTTTTTCTCTCTTCAAAATTTGTATTAATTATTTTAGGCCAAATTTTCTTTTGAATATTTCATTGGGCCTCTCACTTGATTAAATTTGTAATTGAACTTATCATTTAAAATTTTATTCACTGAATTTATAATTTCTAATTTTTTACAATTAAGTCCTTCCACTTCAATTTTTCATTTTTTTTCATAAAATTTATAATTATAATTTTATTTATTCATACATTTTTTTGATAATTGTATGTATATTTATTTAAATTTTGGAATTTGATAATTCAATTATATGAGAATTAAGTTAATTTAGATTGAGTTTTATCATTAAAGTTAATATGTTCAAAATAATTACGAAGCCTAATATTAGGCTACATGACTCACACATTAGATTGGTGACTAATATATGATGATTCACACAGAAAGACAAAATTAATTAATTAAGCTTGAAAATATTCCTTTAGAAGATAAAAATAAAAAAATTAAAGAAAAATGAAAAAAATTAGCCAAGGGATTTTTTTCTCCCTTTGGCTGAATCCTTCCTCTATAAATAGGAAAAGATGATTCAAAATGAAGGCCAATGCTTTCATAAGCAAAAAAACACTAAAAAACCAAAAAATTTTCTTAAGTTTTCAAGTTTTCACGATAATTTACTTGGAAAGCTTATGATTTTTCTCCCTTTTAAGCTTCATTCATTCTTTTAGTGAATTTTTGACTGATTGAGCTCATGGATTTTGATCAATGTTGAAAGGCCAAGTATGAAAGCTATGATCAAAGTTTATTGATTTTGTTATTATATTTAATTTTTATTAGCAATAAGTTGATTCTCATTAGGATAATCTGTGTTTGTTAATAGAAATGATATTATTTTCATATGTATATATTTTTATGTTGCTTTCCTTAGCATTTTCATGTTGATTTATGTTGATATGTTCATTATTTATCATGATTTCATGTATATTTAAGCTTGTTAGAAACTAGGACATATATATATACACTAATATTCTTGAAATTATTTAATGCAAAAATTTTGTTTTTTTTTAATGATTTTTCATGTTGGTCGAATATGATTGTGGCTCTTGATGAAGTTGTTATGCTTGATTTTGTGATATTTTGCATTATTGTGTTATATGTTAAACTTGTAGGGGCTTAAAAATAATTTTTCCAAAATTTTTAATGCCTTGGAAGGGTATTTCCATGCTTGGCTGAACCTAATAAAAAATGATTTTGTGATGTTTTTGATTTTTAGGCTATTTTATAATTATGAAAAAATTAGGGACTAAATTGCAAAAATGAGAAAAAATTATTTCAAAGCCTTCCATGCTTGGCCGAATGCTTTGTGGACTCTTAGGGGTGTTTTTCATGCATTTTATACATGTTTAACCTTTTAAGAGTCTTTTTATAATTTTACAAAGTTTAGGGACTTATCTGTAAAATTAAAAAATTGTTTAAAGGCCAAAGGTGTTTGGCCAATGCTTTTGATGAGATCGGTATGCTTTCCATGATGATTTTCGTGTGTTTAATGTTATTTTGTGATGCTTATTTCATGTAGGGACCATTTTTCAAAGTTAAAAAAGTTTAGAGTCCCTCAGGTGAAACTTGCATTTTAGGGTAAAAAAGGCTATTTCCTTATTTAATATTTTGGTCATTTATAAATATTTCTAGCATTTTTAACCTTTTTAGGGTTAAAATGTAATTTTTAAAAAATTAGGGCCTATTGGTAATTTTTTTTGCATTTTAGGTCATATTTGATGTTGGAATTACCCATTTTGGGTAAAATTGTTATTTCATATCATTTTTGAGTCCTTTAGGGTACTGAGATATTCATATATCGAAGGAACACCTTAGTAGTATATTAATAATATGTACTAGAATTGAATCCGTTATGATCACCGAGATACTTATATGTTAAAGATGCATATAAGGATATGTTCATCTTTTTAGTAAGTTATCAAGTCCTTTAGAGTTGTTAGGATACTTTAATATCGAAGGTAAACTTTAGGGACATTTTCATAATTTACATTAGAACCAAGTCCTATGTGATCAACAGGATATTTATATGTCAAAGATGCATAGTAAGGTAGGTTTGTTCATTTATGATATCATCGAGCCCTTTAGGTTATCGAGATATTTTCACAACGAAGGTATACTTTAGGGATATTTTAGTAATTTATCTTATATACTTTTATGTCGAAGTTATATTTTATGGGATATTTTGGTCTCTTTGACCAAATCCAAATCCTTAGACTCTAATTTTGTAGTTTTCATAAAACCTAAGTCGTAGGATAAATTTTCATTTTTTTATAAGATTGAAAGTTTTAAAATTAAGGCAATATCTTTGAATTAAAATAGTACATGAAATTTCTCCTAGCATATGGAAGAGATTTTGCATATTATTTTGACAACAAGATATCCTTCTAAAAAAGAGAAAAATCAGGATTTTTGGAATTTCACAAAAACAAAACCTTTTGTATTCTTACATCTCTATGGTGGGGTACAAAAGATATTTTGATTTCTAAAACATTTCGTATTCCTTTGGCCCTCTAATGGGTATGAAAGTAATAATAATAAAACATTTTGTGTTCCTCTGATTCTCCGATAGGATACGAAAGATATTTTGATTTTTAGAAATATTAAAAACTTGATTTTCAAACAGAATGATAAAAATGTCTCATAAAAATTTTATTTTAATATATGAAAATTATAATTAAATACTAGATATTGAAACCGAATAATAATCAAAATTTAAGTTAACACGTAATTAATAAGGTATTAATTTCTAGGCATTATGAGAATGATTGATCCTTACTCGTGACCATAATTGACTCTTAGACCCTTTCAAGTGATCTTTGGTGTTATCGCAGATCTCGGAGTTTGTTTTTAAGGGTTTCCTAATCCTTGAAATTCAAACTTTAGTAGGTGACTAGTCTCACCTATCCAAAATATATTGGTAGTGACTCCAAAATAAATAGTCATTTTGTAACAACTATTTAGATTTAAGTAAAGTGAGTGATTAATCTTGATGACTCGATCCCCAAAAATAAGAAAAGATAATAATGATAAGGCCCTTAAAAAAGAGTAATAATAATATATAGATATATATAAAAACGATAGGTACACCTGCCTTTTAAGTCTCACCGGTCTGGATTCATATCCAGCCATGTTATAATAGGATGCAATTGAGAAAATTTACGATACTGTAGCATTTTAGTCTACTAGTCCTTTTAGACTAGAAAAGTTTAAAGACATGGCAAGCAAAAGTGAAATACAACAAAAAGTTGAGTCTTAATTATAAAACTAGGTGGAACTCAACTTACTTAATGCTTCAAACTACTATAGAATACAAAGATCTTTTCCATAGGTTGGAACTTAGGAATAAATTATATATTATTATCTAAGTAAGAAAGATTAAAAGATGGCAGAAAGTTTTGTTGAAAAATTAGAGATATTATTGCCACCAAATTGTTTTCAAGGATAAAGTAGACTACTACCAATTTTTTGTTGTTGAAATTTGTAAAATTCAAAGTGCACCGGTAAAATTGATGTGCTTTAATGATGATGTAATTAGCCAAATGGCCAGGAATATGTTTAACAAGTTTAAGAAGAATTAAAGTACTGTTTATATTGTGTTAGCTGTGACAGTTGTATTAGATCCTAAGTACAAAATAAAGTGGTAAAGTATTATTTTCCTAAAATTTATCATGATGATAAGGTCTTTGAAATCGAAAAAGTTAAGAAAACTTGTTGTAATTCACTTTATGAGTACCAATGTAAATCCTCTAAACCAAAATCCCATGATTCTTGCATTTCATCATTGATGTCTTTTATTTAAGCACCAAGTGTACTTGTTTTTTTAAAAAAAGATTTGTCCAAGTTAGTTGCATTTTTAAGTTTTTCATCTATTAATATGCAAGTAAAGTTTGAATTGTACCATTATCTAAATGAGCCAGTTTTGCCATGATAAAAATTTATTTTATATTCTTAATTATGAAGGCAAATAGGATCAAGTATCTCACTTTGCAAATGATTGCTAGAGATCTTCTTGTTATTCTTGTTTTTATAGTTGCATTTGAGTTAGCCTTAAGGACTAGTGGAAGAGTAGGCTTTATCCAGGCACATTGGAGGCATTAATGTGCTCCTAAAATTGGTTGAAGAATGAATACAAGGTAAATAATAAACATAATATATTTTTATTTTCATTTGTTTTTTAAAAGTGAAATCCATTATATTTCATTTTAAGAGTTAAATTAATGTCTAATTTAATTGTAGATTCAAGTGGCAAATGTGTTGTTGATGAAGAAAAGCGATCATTCATATTTGGTAAACTAAGTTTTATGGTACATTTTAGTTTATGGAACAAAATTGTTATTTTGTTATCTAAGTTGTTATGTTTGTACTTTAGAATTTATTTGGCACATATTTATCTTTTTTTGTATTATGTAACTTTTTTTTATTTTCAAATTGTTATTTTTGTTATGTAATTTATTTTTTATATAAAAATTGTTTGTTGGATGTTAATTACGAAGGGCTTTGAATTAAAATTTTTTTGTTTAATTTATTTTTCTTTACAAAATTTTTTAATTTAACAAATTTAGATTTTTTAGTAGATTTGGATATTCGATGAATAATATTATTTAAGTCAGATTTGAATAGTAATGTGTTGATTTAATGTGGATGATAAAGAAATTTAAATTTTAAGATAGTTTTGTTGATTTAGATATCACAAAAAAGCAAAAATCAGATTCGCTGTCATCTCTACTTTCTGGCTAAATAATGTAAGCCCTATAGCATTCACACTTGTTAATATTTCAGGTACATCTCCAAATTCAACAAATGTCTCAACCAAAGTTGTTTGGTTTCATACTGATACTGGTTGGTATGTATCAGTTTCGAAGCACAATGGTATCAATAACAATTAGTTTTGTATTAGCTTTGATTTTGATTTGCACTAGCCATACCGATAGGTATTACGGTGTTTGAAGATAGCAGCTAAAAAGCAATGTGCCCATAGGTGCAAAATCTCTTTACTAAACTAATATAATAATTAAATAAAAATTCCTTAATTTCTCTAAATTTTAATATCGTAAATCAAAAATTGCCTTCTCCTTTAGAGATTTTTTGAAGATTTTGCTCATCCCTTCCAAGTTTGTATTTTTATTTTTTATTTTTATTTTAAAATTTAAACTTTGAACACTATTTTCATGATGAACTTTGTGAACCTAATGCTTGGATTCCAAATAGCCTTTATTTAGCCTGCTTTTTTATTTTAAACAAGAATTAGCATAGTTCATGAAATAAAAATAAAAGGATTCCACTAACATAGGTATCACTCGTATGTTTCTATTATGGTTTGATTTAAACTAGTTTAGATGAGTGAAGGATTGACAATTACATTACACCACGCCTTCTGCATAAACCTTAAGCCTTAACCCTTCATATTTATAAACAAGGGATCAACGCCATGTTTACGCAATCAATCACCCTTTTTTTGTGATAATCTATCACTATTCAAATTTATGATCAAATGAGCTTTTTTTGATTCATATAACATTATCAATTGTCCTTTTGCTTTCTTGCTTTTTTCTTCTCTTGATGCCTCAGTATGTTAAGTAATGTAAGGCTTTAAGATGTCATTAGTAGCATATTTAAGCTTTCTTTTAATATCTAAAAAGGATTGTTGCAACATAGACATAATTAGGAAAAGCCAAAGATGGAAAAAATTTCAATTAGTGATGAAAAGTAATGGTTAGTGTCAACTTTTAGAGAAGCTAAGAATATATCATGAACTATGCTATATTAGGTATGTTTATTGTAACATATGGACATAAACTAGATTTAATAAAAAAAAGGTGTTTCCTTCTTTACAAACACGCACTCGCCTTTGATAAACAGCTGGAATTGTATTCAAATCTTTCATTTAATATTACTATTAAATTGATTTCAACTTTTTAATATTACTTTTATTAATTGATTGATTAAACAAGAATATGATTTTAATAACTTCAGTGATATAGTGGATTAATTGATTTTTTATATATATTTTATGGTGGAAAATGCATTAAATGGATCAAATATTACTTTTGCTTTTAGAAAATTAAATAATCCTACTTGGGCTTATGGATGAAAGTTGTTAGGCAAAAGGAATCAAAACATATGTATTTATTATAATAAGCATATACAAGGTGGAGGCATTAGTCGTTTGAGACAACATTTAGCCAGACTTTTGAGGCAAGTAGGAATTTGTTCCAATATAGCTTTTAATGTGCAATAGTAGATGAAATAATTTGCCTAATGATTTGAAGAAGGAACAATATAAAAGAAAAAATTCAAAGAGAAATTGAAAATCTTTACTGTGATTATGTTCCTAATGATGAGGATAATAATGTGCTAAGTTATCTTTTAATTGAATCTAAAATGGCAAAACAAGCTAAAAGTTTGAATAGTAATGATTTGAAAAAAAAAGTACTTTAAAATTGTTTTGCTCTAAGAACTAATTCTGGTGCTCAACCTATCATTGAAAGTGTATCACAAAGCAAAGAAGTTATTCAACAAGCAAAAATGGCAGTGGTAAGATGGTGGTTTAATGCTAACACTCATTTTAATGTTTCTAAATCAAGATATTGTCAACCGATGATTAATTGCTATAACAATAATTAGTCCATGAGGTAATGATTATCTTCTTGAGCTTAGGGCTATTTATTTAAAAGGCAGTGTGGATCAGGTTAATGATTATCTTTTTGACATCAATAACTTGTGGAAGACTTGTGAATGCTCTATCATGACTAATAGGTGCAAAAATAAAAGGCAAAAATCAATAACAAATTTTCTTATCTTTCGCCCATGAGGAAATATGTTTTTAAGATCTATTGATGCATCAAGACTCACAAAATTTAAATACGTTTTAAATGTTTGATGAGATTATTCAAAAAGTAGGGTTAGATAATGTTGTACAATTCATTATAGACATTGATGCTTTTTATAAATGTGTTGGAAAAATTATAGAATAAGTAAGACTCTTTCTTTTGGACTCCTTGTGCTGCTCATTATATTGATTTAATATTAGAAAACTTTGCAAACCCTAAATACTTTCCTATCATTGATCAAACTATTCACAAAGCTAGAAAAGTTACAAAATTTCCTTATAATCATGCTTAGGTACTTAACTTAATGAGGAAAAATAAACCATGGTAGAGATTTATGTTGCTTCACTGTCACAAGATTTGCCATACTTGTTGAGCATTCAATGTTTGATGAAGTATAAGAAAGAGTTTAGGTAAATATTAACAAAGATAAATGGGTGGATCCATATATGTAAAAGGTGATGTTGGAAAGAAATAGCTTCTATGGTCCTTAAAGATAGATTTTTTGGTAAAGTAAACCACTTGTGAAAGTTTTTTATCTCATTAATATTTAAAAATACCAAGTATGGTTATTTGTATAAAGCTATGGACAAGGTAAAATAGACCAGAAAGATGAGGTTTAAGAATAGGATTTCCCAATATGTGCCATATTTGAGAGTGATTAATATAAGATGGGATAAGTAACTTAGCTCTCTTTTGCGTATAGTGGGTTGCTTGCTTAATTCGAGCATTTATTTAGGCCACATTCTAACAAGAAAAATGAAGTTACTAGAGGTTTCCTTAGTGCTTTGACAAGATTGGTTTCTGATGATGAGATACAAGACATTATTAGTGTATAACTTGAAGAGCATAGGAACTTTAAAGGTGATTTGGAATGTCTCTTGCTATATGCCAAAGGGTAAAATTATACCTAGGTAAAATATTAATAATTTTTTATACTTGGTTGTAATATGATTCTATGATTTAATTTATAATTTTAATTCTTTTTTATTTTACATGTAGTATCATGGTGGGAATAGTTCAAGAATGTCAAAGCAAAGCCATAAAAATTTGAAATTGGAGTGCCTAGCGAGTGTACCAGTGCAATTAGCTATGAAAGATATTGGAGCACACCTGAGTTCATCCACTCCAAAAGATGGAATAGGCTAAAGCATAAAAGGTTGAATGATCTTACCTTTGTTCGCTACAATCTAAAACTTTGAAATAAGTATTTTTTTTACAATTAATTATATCTATAGCAGACAATATTATTAGTTTTACTTATAATGTTCAACACGTCCATGTTAATATTATTTTAAATTTTACTTGTTCTCTAATTACTTGGAATTTTAACAAAGAAAAAGAAATCTTAGATCTTATTAGCCTTAAGAACATTGACATTATGCAAGCTTGGATAGCTAAGGAGCTAAACCTTATTGATAATGATGGTTTTGATATGGATTAGGAGCAATATGATTATGTGAATTGAAACCAGAAGCATAACCAGGGCTTTTGCAAAATAATAAAACCATCTATAATAGTAACATAAGCTTCAGAGTTTTTTACAGTGCCAATGAACCAGATAGTCGCAACAATGGAATCTAAAATAGAGGACTTGTAGTATTTCTCTAGATCTAGGAAAAGTGAAAACCCCCTAACGTAACTCAAATGAATGCTGATCATTGAGCCTACTTTAGCCTCGCAAGCTGAGCCCTTATGGTTTTAACTTGATGATGAATCTTTATTTACTTTTTTGAAAATTATTAAGGATGAAGATGCTGTTTTTGATGAAGATGATGAAATTAATATTCCCCTAAATGAAAGTCAATGGGAATGTGTTATTAAAGAACTTGGAAATGTAAATAATGTTAATAAATGATCCTGTTTGTATTGATTTCATGTACTTGCTTGCTTCATGATGACTTATATTTGGTATTTTGGCATTTAGCATTTTAGATTCGGTCTTATTTTGTTTGCTTAATGAATGATCTTATTTATATTGGATTTGATTGCTGAATGACCTTGTCTATATTGGGTTTGCTTGATAATGTTTTTATTTAGTGAAGTTTTTTTTATAAAACATTACATAATTGAGGAGTATTTGAAATTCAAAATTTAATCTCATTATTTTAATAGTTGAAAATATTTTTCATATATATATATATTAAAAAATTTTAAAAAATACTAGTAAATCAGAAATGGTACACTGAAACACATCAACATTGGCACGTGCCTTTACCATAACAAAGTGGTTGTACTAATTACTTTGGTTTTGACACCACCAACATTTCAACAATCATGACCAATTTGTAGCTTCAATTCAGAAATTAAGGTCAAGAGGTATAATTGCATTTGGATATCATTACTTTATAATAAAAATAAAAAAGACAACATTTTTAGAGTAATATTGTAAGAAAAATGTTCTTTCACCATGCTGAGGATGTAGGCAACAAACACCATCAACAACCTTTATCATAACTATCAAGACAAATTTTGCAAGCCATGTAGTAGTATCCTTGCGAGTAATCAATATGTTTGATTTATGCGATGCATGCGTAATTAGTACTCTATAAAAAAAACATTCATGAAAAAAAATTTTATCGAAGATAAACATGTAATTATTGTAGACACATAATTTTGTTCGTGTCCCTTTTTCTTTTTTACTAATTCTAAATATCTGAGATTGAGAACATAACGGCAACCCTCATTGGGAATGATCCTTTTCAGATGAATTAGATATTCTCAACACCTTTTTGTTCATAGTTAAATGGCCATAAGTTCACATGATAAAAAAAATCACACCTTCATCTTTAATTTCAAACATATATTACAAATATTTAAGAGAAAAATCAATTTTTATCTTTTCTTGTCAAAATTTTGAAAATTTGTTCCTGCGAATGATATCGCAGTCAAATTTCTCATTTTTAAAAATTTTTAGAGAATTTTTCATTAAACTGGGGAAGTTGGCTGTCTTATAATTGTACCGATACTTGTATGATATTTATGCCGATATGTACTTTGATAAATAAAAAATATTCGAGGAAAAATTTATATTAGCATTTTATACCATAAGGAGTCAGGTTGTCTATTTTTGTGACTAATTTTAAATTTTTTATAGTATTGTGAGTTTTATACTCGTAAAATTTTTTCTAATAAAATTATTTCAGATTTTGGATTCTCATCTTTCCCATTTTGTAAATTAGTATTTTGGATAATAAGTTTATCTATTCATTTATATATAAATTTTAATAGATTCTTTGAAATTTTTTTGGTTCTGAAATACAAGCTTTCTTTTGTATGTAAAATTTTATTGTGAAATTTTCTCACGTTTTCGATTTCAAAATTCTTCTAAAAAAATTTGCATTTAATTATCATTAAATCAATTTTCTCAAAATTCATTTTATTTTATAAGTTTTACATTTTCTTTTCGATTCCAAAATACGAAGTTTTTTATTTTGTAATTTTTTTTCTTTTTTTCGATAAGATTTTTTTAGTTTGTAATTTTAAGAATTCTACAAATATTAGTATTTAATTTATATTAAATCAGTTTAGGAAAATTTTCATTTATTTTATCAGTTTTTCATTTTTCTTTTGAAATTCTTTAGTGTTTGAAATATGAAGTTTTTTATTTTATAATTTTTTAGGAAGGTTTTTCTTAGTTTACAAATTTTAAAACTCTTTAATATTATTATTTAATCCATATTAAATTTGGTTTGAGAAATTCGATTTATTTTATTAGTTTTAGAATTTTTTTCTTTTACTAAGATAGAGAGGTTTTTTTTACTTCGTAAATTACTCTGATGGGATTTTCTGAGTTTATAATTTTTAAAAACTTTAAATATTATTGTCAGAATCATATTAAATTAGTTTTGAAAATTTTATTTTATTTTATAAGTTTTGCATTTTCTTTCATAATTTTTTTGTTTCCAAAATACGAAGTATTCTACCTTGCAAATTTTTTTAATAGGATTTTTTGGAGTTCATAAATTTCAAAATTTCTTAAATACTATTATTTAATCACTATTAAATCAATTTTAAAAAATCTATTTTATTTTATGAGTTTTACGTTTGTTTTCTAAATCTTTCTCATTTCCAAGATACAAAATTTTTTTTACTCCATAAATTTTTTAGGGGCTTTTTATGAGTTTATAATTTTTAAAATTCATTAAATATTTTTATTAAATTCATTTTAAGTCAGTTTTTGAAAATTTAATTAATTGGTTGAATTTTAAATTTTTTTATATATTAATTTTTATCCGAAAAGAATTTTCTCTTATAATTTTTTGAGTTTTGAAGTTTCAATCAGTTTTTTTCATTATTTCATTTTCAAATTTTGTTAATGATTTTTAATTTTTTTAATTTCATACTTTATTGTCATTATTTTAATTTTATTTTAATTATTGGTTGTTTTCTACTAGTTTCACGGAAACTAGTCTAGTTGATATCCAACATTTAACTAACCAATTTAGTTGGTTTCTAATTACCAATTAGTGATGCTATCAATGCAATCATGACAATATATTTGTGAATGACCACTAATTACAAATCAAATTAGTTTATCTTAACTTTTGATGTAAATTAATGAATACAATAAAATTAAATTAATTAAAAACAAAAAAAAAAAAAGAAAAAGAAAGCTTTTAGTGAAGGGATCTTTTTGATCCCTTGGCTGTTCCTACCTTTATTTAGGATTTTGTTGTTGAAAATTTTTAGGTGGCCTAAAAAAAAAGAAAAAAAACTACTTAAGAATTTTTAGTTTTCTAAGCTTTGTTATAAGCTTCATTCTTTTTTTCTTTTTCTTCATTTTTCTTCATTTTCCATCTCATTTATGATTCAAAACCATATTAAGGCTCATGTATTTCCATCCATGTTGAAAGGCTAAACATGGTGATTTTATTTTTTTAGCAAATTTTTTATTATTGTGAATCTGATTTTATTGTGATCATATTTAAATTTGAGTTATTTCTTTGGTGTTATTTTGATGATTAGTATTTTGATTGATTTTGTTTTGTATTTATTTTATAATTTTATGTTTCTTTAAGCTTAATAATGGTTATTTACGTTATTTTCATGATTTCCTTTATCAAATCATGCATAAATCCCATGCTTTTTCATCTTGGCTGAATGTGTTTTGGTTTGATAATGATGATTTTGTCTTTATTTTTGTTTAATTTTAAGGTTTTTCTGTTATTTAGTAACATTTATAAACTTAGGGACAAAATTGCAAAATTCATGAAATTTTTTTAGGCCATTTCTAGCTTGGCCGAGAGATTTATGGGCCTTAAAAATTCTGATTCATGTGTTTATTAACATGATTTAGGCATTTTTGACATTTTAAGGGCTAGTTTGCAATTTTAGAAAATTTAGGGACTAAATTGTAAAATATGGAAAATTATGCTTTATGGCTAAATGTGCTTGGCCTAACCTTTGTACATATTTTTGCCATTTTTCCTTTGTTGATTCTTGGCTGATTTGGTGACTTGTTGTGATGTTTCGTAATATTTTATTACATAGGGGTTGAAACATAATTTCATAAAGTTAAAGGTTATACTGTAAATTCTAGAAATATATATTTTTTAAAGGCCAAGGTGTTTGTTCGAATCTTGGCTCGCATTTTGTTGTATTTTTTATATATATTTGCATGTGATTTTTATGTTTTTGTAGGTTATTTTATTATATAGGTGCTAAAATAAAAGTTTTATAACACTTAGGGACTAAATAGCAAATTTTAATATTTAGGGGGTAAAATTGATATTTCACCAGTTTTAAAGATTTATATTATTTCTATGGCCTTCCTCAAGGATATAGAAATTTTCAAAACTTTTTATATTTTGTTTGGTCTTTCGAACGATACGAAATGTAATTTTTAAAAATTTAGAGGCTTGATTGCAAGCTTTGTATTTTAAGTCGAACTTAAAATTTTAGCTTTTCCATTTAGACTATATTCATCTACTTTTCATCATTTTACTGTCCATTAGGGTTACTGGTATATTTTCACATCAAAGGTCTACCCTATGGGCATTTTGGCAATGTTGCTCATCGAGATTTTTTCATGCCAAAGGTGAATACTTTAGGATTGGTTTAGCCTTCTAAGGTCATTTTAAGGTTTATTAGAGTTATCAGGATACTTTTACGTTGAAGGTCTACGATAACAGCATTTTGGTAATTTTATTTTATCAGGATGCTTTTAGGTCTAACGTGCATATTTAGGATGGGTTTAACTTTTTTCAATCATTTTTGAGTCTCTTAAGGGTTACCGGGATACTTTCATGTAGAAAGTATACCTTAGGGGTATTTTTGTAATTTTACAGTAGAACCCAATCCTAAATGAGTATTAGGATACTTTCACGTCGAAAGTACATACTAAGAATATGTCTATCATATTATGTCATTTCTAGGTCATAGAGTCCGTATTTTTAGTAATAAAATTATTTTCGTAACTAAGGCAATGTCTCCTAATTAAATTAATACGTATGATTCCTACCAGAATATGTGAGGAATTTTACAAATTATTTTAATAGTGAGATATCCTTTTCAAATAGGAAGGCGGGATTTTCCAATTTAAAAATAAAAATAAAACCTTTCGTATTTCGCATAGTTCTTCAATGGGATACGTAGAGAATTTGTGTCCACTTGGTTCCCCGGGAAAGTACGAATAATTTTGTGATTTCTAAATGTAAGAAAATCTGATTTTCCTCAGAATAATGAATTTATTTAATAAAATATTACAAGAATTATAATTAAATATTGAATATTCAGATCGAATAAAAATCAAATTTATTTTAAGACATGATTTAAAAGGTACCGATTGTCAGGCATCACGAAAAGGTTGATCTTTACTTATGATTGTAATCGACTCCCGGACCCTTTTAAGCAATCTTTAGTATGAGTGGAGACCTCAAAGTTTGTTTTTATGGGTTTCGTAATCCTTAAAATATAAACTCCCGCAGGTGTCTAATCTCACCCGGCCAAAACATATTAGTGGCGACACCAAAAAAAAAAGTCATTTTGTAACAACTATTTAGAGAAGTCGAGTGAATGATCTATCTCGACAATTCAGCCTCTAGGTACAAAAAATAAAGAATAATAATCATGATATAGGCCCTTAGAAATAAAAGGAAATAATTATATGTAGGCATTTACATCGAAACAATGGATACATTCACCATTTTAAGTTGGGCTGGTCAAGATTCATATCTGGACCATGTTGCAACAATTATCAAAGTTTTTTATTTTAAAAATTAAATGCATTTATCCTTTGTTTGTGTGGTCAATGTTCTACAGTTGTTTGACAATAACGATTCAAATTTTCCATTTTAGTTGGTTACAGTTATGGTTTTTGATGAACTTGTAATAACTGTACTGGTTTTTAATCTATTTGAAATCTATAAAACAACTATTATTAATCAATAATTAATCTATTGATGATATATTGTTCTCTGTAACAATAAAGTTAATATCAAGGTTAAGGCTGTTGAGTGTAAACACCTTATTTTGTCTGGGCTAATTTTTAGCAACCTAGAGCATGGACGTGAAAGGGGGTGACATTGCCCAGCAAAAAAGTATTTTGAGGAGGTCAAGAAGGCCTAGGGATCATATCAAAGGTAAACACAAAAATATGCATCAAATGACGTATTTAAAGGTGTCCAGGGACAAAAGATATGAGAAAATTCACAATTTTACTTGAATGTATTGATACATGGTTCTCACGTATCGATACAATGCTCCAATGATCCAAAATTTTAAAATGTCCCTATTTGTATCGATACAACATGTAGATGTATCGATACATGAGTCTTTGTATCAATACATGACCTCATGTATTGATACTAGGCCATGCCAAGACCAAAACATGCATTCTATAAAGAAATGTATCGATACATATCAACATGTATCGAGACAGTGGTTTATAGTATCGATACAAAGGTTTATAGTATCAATATAATGATCATTGTATCGATAAAATGTTCATTGTATTAATACCATCAAGGTTTTTGGACCAAATGTATCGATGCATTATGCAATGTATCCATACATGCAGGCCATTTCATGGTCCAGGCATTTTTGACTCGCCCACCATTGATCCAAAACTCGATTTTAACTCATTTCTTTGCATTAGGAAAGATTAAAACACATATCAGATTACGAACTTTGGAATTAATTATAATATTTTTTTAAATCCAAGTTGGATAAAAAAAGGTCAATATCACATGATCACTCTACTCCCTAGCTTGTTAACCAATATCACCATCAGCCACCTTATTTGCTAGAAAATCATTTCAGTATTTAAACCAGCCACCCTATGCCCATCATATTGGTAGCAAATTGCTCTCTATAGCCACCCTATAGCCACTATGCTGACATCACTTTGTCGCCCTTGAGAAATGGCCAAAAACATCTTCAATTTGGCTTCAAAATGCTGGTATAAAGGGACCACTTCTATCTCAGCTAAAAAAGGTTAGATTCCAGCTCATTTTCAACTTCCAAAACACATTCTTACCCCAAGAAAACCAATTCCTGTAGCTCTCCACTCACCATCTAAAAACAGCCCCAAAACCTCACTTTCAACCACTACACATTCTAAAAATCACCCTCATCCATACCAAAACCAAAACCTCATTATTTTTCTCTTTTTCTTACTTATTAACA
>JBBYHO010222060.1:0-34560 GCA_038382025.1 Adansonia gregorii | reverse complement strand
CCCCACTACTCGTCGTATTTGGTTTGGTATTGCTACCGCGCATGACTTCGAGAGTCATGATGATATTACTGAGGAACGTCTTTATCAGAATATTTTTGCTTCTCACTTCGGGCAATTAGCAATAATTTTTCTGTGGACTTCCGGAAATCTGTTTCATGTAGCTTGGCAGGGAAATTTTGAGGCATGGGTACAGGATCCTTTACATGTAAGACCGATTGCTCATGCAATTTAGGATCCTCATTTTGGTCAACCAGCTGTGGAAGCTTTTACTAGAATGGGCGCTCCTGGGTCAGTGAATATTGCTAACTCTGGTGTTTATCAATGGTGCTATACAATCAGGTTACAAACTAATGAAGATCTTTCTAGTATTATCGCATCAAACTACTAGGACCTCAATGAGACTGTGGTTCGATTCAAATCGCATTTATCTTGAATAACTATTGGAATCAACTTATTAGCTCAATAGCTAATAACAAATCTTTTTAGAGGTCTGAGGAAAACAATTTATTTGATAACTTTTGGATATAAATATGTGATCTCCCTAGTTGAAACTTTTTTCAATATTACATCCAAGTAGTATGTCTTTAGTTTCTCACTTATTCATGAATATTTACTTTTAATAACTTATGAATACTCCTATTAAATCTCACATGTGCAAGACTTTTTACAAGGAATTCAATTTTTTAATTGAATTTAAATTAATTAGGCTTATGTAAGTGGTGTAAAATTTGATAGACCAAGATGTAAAACAATTTTACTAAGATGTATTTAAATAAAGGAATCAAAAAAGCATGGCATCATATACCAACAAAAACTATATGTTCAAAATATTTGTTCTAAAAAATTTCCTAAAATCAATCCACAAAGTCGAAAATATAAACATCTAATGTTTAAAAAATAATAAATCATAAAATAAAAGTTCTCAATAACTTTAATGCATAGAGGTGCAAGCCTAATCTCTCTTCTTGTCTCTATCATTGGCCCCTACAATGTGTCAAACATACCTAATACTAACAATCAGGGCTAAATTAAAGATAGTCCAAAAATTGAAGAAATCAAATTGGAAGAGTACTTCATAAAATAGAAAAAGGAAATGTGAAATTAAAAAAAAAAAACTAAATCTTTAAAGGAATACAATTGAAGATCAATTAAAATAATTTAAGGCGATATATGGGTGGAATTGAAAAAGGACATAATTAAAAATTGTTAAAAGTTTGTAAAAGTGAAACTGAAAGATTGATTGGTAAAATTGAGATGGGAGAATACCAAATTGACCAATTGGGATAGTAAAGGAGTCAATGAGGAACCAATTTAGGGATTGAAATAATGACAAAGTAGAATTAAAGGACAATAAAAGGAAAATGATGATAAAGACTAAATTACGGGAATGTAATGTGTTGAAGAATTTTGATTGTGGGCCTAATTAGAAGAAAACAACGAAGGCAAAAGGAAATTCATGAAATTAAAGACCTAATTGGAAAGTTTCAAAAATATGGAAGGTTAATGCTCTAAATAAAACAATATTATTATGTTGAGAATATAAAACTAATTAAAGAATGGAATGGAAATTACTGCAAGGGAGGTGAGTGTTTTAGGCCAATAGGAAAAAAAAATTAATAATGTAGGAGCCAATAGAATTTCAAGGACGAAGTGGCCAATAAAAGGCTAGTTAGGACATAAGAGGGAAGTCCAATATAGGGGAGGTAAGATACAAAAAGATAAGTATGAGGAAGCCATATAAGGAGAAAGCTCATTTTTTTTCTTTGAAAAATTTCCAAACCTAGAAAACAAAAAAAAGAAAAAAACAAATACATAAAGGAAAATAGAAAGAGAATGGCCATGCAAAAGGCAATTGGCGTCACATTTCAAGTAAACTCAGAAACCATTTTCTCTTCCATTTTTCCCTAATTTTTTTTATCTTTCCCCAAATCTTCAAAGAGAGAAAAAAATCCCCCAAAAAAAGTGAACTTTTAGTTTTCTCTCTTCCTAGTTTTCACAGCCTAAAGGTAACTTCCTTTTTTTTGGGTTTTTTTTTTGCTATGAGCATTCTTCATTATTCATTTTGCTCCAAACATTTTGAAATGATTTTTAAAATAATTTTTTTTTGTTTTAGAAAGAGTTTTAGGCTTTTGTTATGTTTATTGTTGCTAACCTTATATTGAGATTATTGTAGTTTTTGTGTATACATTTACATCTTCATCATATTTGCATATTACCTTGTCTTGGATGAAGTTTATTGTAGTTTACATGTTTGTTTAAATCCTTTCTTTGTTTCCCTTTAGTGAAATAATTACAAGCTTGATAATCTTAAAGCATTTCAGTTCAAGTAATAAGTTGAGCCGGATTTAAACTCTATGATGCCAACCCTTGAGAAAACAATTTAGCCATTTCAAAACGGATCTTGAAAATTTTTTGCAATATCATCTTGTCTAGAGTAGCTCAATAATCCATGGTCAAGATATTGTTTTTTATAAGATATTGGGTACATTAAACAAACTAGGGAAGATTGGAGCATGAGTACGGGCCAAAATGTTTTGTGTTTAAACTATAAAACTAATTTTTTTAGCTCTTATTTTCATTAAGCTAGAACTAATAAGTCCATTTCTAATCAAAAATAGTTTCATTTATGTCCCTCTAATAT
This sequence comes from Adansonia gregorii, assembly GCA_038382025.1. Lineage (NCBI taxonomy): Eukaryota > Viridiplantae > Streptophyta > Magnoliopsida > Malvales > Malvaceae > Adansonia > Adansonia gregorii. Next base: position 31,919 of record JBBYHO010222060.1, on the reverse strand, counting down.
TTGGTTATGCCCCTTAAGAAACTAAATTTTGCACCCTTCAAACCATATTAGCTTTTTAAAATCATTTTCCAATAAAAAATCAAAAATTTTTCAAAGCCCCACCCCTTGTTAATTTTTCTTTCCTTCACTTTTCCTTTCTATTTTGCTTTCTCCCTTGATAGGCATGCCCTTAGGTTGGTTGGATCTAATAACCCGCGCGAACCCAATCTTTTTTTTTTTGCTATTTATGATTGATTTTTCTCTCTCCTCTTTATTTTTACTTTTTTCTCTCTAAGCCATTCTCTTTCTATTCTCTCTCAAATAGATTAACCAAAGCCCCTTAAGAATTCAAACTCTAAGTAGTAGCCATTATGTCATTGCCTTTCACTGTCAATGGTTGGTGTTCATTTTCAGCCAAACTTCACCCAAATGACCTTTTTTGGACTCTTTATCCCAAATCTGAGCCTAGATTTTTCTTAAATAAACCCAAAATCTTTAAATTTCAAAGAAAAAAATTCAACCAACTTCTTTTAAGGTCTCTTAATTCAACTATTCAATCAGCTTCCAACCTTGACCCAAGCTTCCTTAGGTCTCGATGTAGCTCTTCACTATTGAGATTTGGTAACCATATCTTAGAACCCTATAATACCCTAAGGCTAAACCTAATGGTTGTTTGGATCATTAATTTTATTTTTTTTCTATTTTTTCTTTTTATTCATTTTTTATTTTTTGTTTTACTTTTGTTGTGGCGATTGTGTAGGCTATTGACGGGTTTTTCATTGAAAAAAAAGGGCCTCTTTCATGTTTATTCTTATGGCACTTCATAGGGCCCTTTACTTTAGATCCCAAGTAACTTGAAACCTTTTTTTGTCTAAAGGTTCTATTGCCTAAAGGTCTTCTGTGGGTTGTGAAGGTGGTGTGTTTGAAAGATGGTTTTGATAAAGGTGTTGCAATGAGGGTCTTGGGCCTTGCCATGTGGGATGGGGCTGCCAACCACCCTTCGTAGGGTCATTAGACCCTCATTGGATTTTAATTTTATTTAAAAACTTGATTAATTTGAAAAATAAAAATAAAAACCTAGGCCATAGGGCTTTGGGCTTAACACCAACAGGAAGTAGCTTTGGGCCCAAATGTCCAATGAGTTTTCTAAGTCAAAGGGTTAGGCATAGAGTCTAATTTCAAGTTAATTAAGACCCGTGAACAAAGTTAACTCATCAAACTAAATTGAAGTTTAATTTAAAATAAATTCATACAAAATTAGGGTTTTACAAATATTTTACTCAACATTTAAGGTAAAAAAAAATCTATATGATATATTTTAAACATATACATAAAACTGAATATAATTTACATATAGGTTTATTAATATCTACATGTATTGAGCTCTTATGTACATCAAAAAGAGCAAGGCACAGGTGAAGAAAACTTGTTATCTTTTGTATAAGCATTACATTTTCCAATGTTTAATCAAAAGTTAGAGTCTATAGCTTTCTTTTGCTAAGAGTCGAGAACAAAGAATACATTTAGTTTTAAAGCTTCACTAATGTAAATCTATTATGAGTTTATCGTACATATATCTTTGAATATATGTACATATATTTGAGTTTTAACACTAAAAATCCATACCTAATTAATTTAGAGGTAAGCCAACATCTAAAATCTTTTAATAAATTGAAGGATTAACTATAGGATTTTCTTTTGATAAGAATCTACATAAAGGGTTTTTATAACGACATTTACATTTTCATAATCTTATATTATTTTTCAGTTTTACATTAAGGTATTTATGAAAATCTATTTTTTTTTTCTTTTTTCAAGGATTTAGAGAAAATTTTGAAGTCTTAATTTGCTTAAGCTTATACAGCAGATTGAATTGTTTGATTCTTGAGATTTTATAAAAAAAATTGATAAAAAATAAAAATCCCACAACCAATAATATTTGACAAAAATATATTTTCTTTCTACCAAATTTTAGGAGATTATTATCTACAATTACAAAAAAAAAATAATAATAATGATGCTGCTATTACTACTAACAATAAGCGATAAAGTCACGGTAGTACTACTAAAAAAAAGAAAAAATTTTATACGAAAGAAAAAAAATGAAAGTCACCCTTTTAATTGACTTTGTTTTTATGCTTATTAATCATTAAGGTCAAAAAAATCAAAACAATTTTCTTTTAAATACTTTTAAAGTGAGCAAATTTCATTGATGTTTTATAAATTTTTATCAATGTTTTATTTTAATTTATGACTTTTCAAAATTATATTTATTATTCACAGTCTTTTCTAATAATTTATTTTCTTCTATGACTTTTAAAAATAATATTTTTCATCTATAACTTTTAATAATTGTAAAAATTTATTATTCATCCATTTTTTAATCAAAAATTAAAAAAAGATAACTCGATGCACACAAGATGTATACCAAATTTTATCGTCTTCATGCATGTGTATCAATTTTATTTATTTATTTTTTAAAAAATGTAGCATGCACTTTATACCTAATGCACTTGATTTTGCTGAAATAAAACTTGTACCCTTAAAATTTGATCGAGAATTAATTATTAATTTCTCAAAATCACTATTTACAGTAAATTTTTTCAAATTATTAAAAAAAACTTGCATTTTTTTTATTTTTACCTAAATCTCTTTATTTTTTTCACATAAAGATAAATTTTATTCTAGAAGAATATGCTAGATATAAAAATATATGTACTATAAAAATTATTTTTCATCTTTGAAAATTTTATTTTTTAAAATTAGATGGCTTTGATGCCTTTAAATGTAATTTTTGCATTTAATTTTTCAAAATTCTTCAAATTATTAATAACATTTTTTTTATTTTTCACATAAAAATAAATTTTACTCGAACAGAATAAATTTATTATTTTTTCAAACACAAAAATAATTAGTATACATAATGCTAACTTTTTATAGACTTTAATATATGTGCATTGTGAATTGACAATTAATAAGAACTATATGTTTCATTATTTTTTAACTTTAATTAATAGATGAAAGAATCATTAAACTTTTAAAAATTATAGATAGAAATGAAATAATAATAAAAGGTTGAAGATGATAAGTCTAACTTTCAAGTATAATAGATAAAAACGTGACATCAATAAAGGTCATGAATGATTAATATAACTTTCAAAGTTTATAAATGAAAATGAAATATTGACAAAAAAATTTGGATTAATAATGAATTTTGCCCTAGTTACAACTTATAATCTCCTTTCTATTAAACATTAACACTATAAATATTTTAATAAGACAAATTACTTTATAAAAGTTTCGATTTCTTAGGCTCAAATCTCGATAATCATATTGAGGGTTTCATTTATCCAAAAGAGAAATAAATAACCTTATGGATTTCTTTACTTTGAAATAAAATAATTAGAATTAAACTTGAACTCGATCAATTAGAATGTGTATTATCCATTTGTTATTAAGAGATATTTTTGCTATAGTGTCTCATTAACTAATTTCCAAAAAATTTAAATGCACACATAGTTGAAGATTCATTGAATGACCTTGAATATTTTGAAAATGTCAATCGTGTCCTTTAAGAGGTAAGATTACACACTTTATTTGTCCCCCCTATTAAAGTCTGAAGTAGTTCTACAAAATTATACGTTAACTAAGCTTTCCAATTTTCATCTTCAATCTTTTAACTACAATGGTAGTCATGCTCTCACTCTTTCCATATCTTCTTATCACAACTTCACCCTCTCTTCATCTATTTTCAAGGTTCTCATTTTTTTTATAAGTTGGGGCAAGGAAGATAGTTGAAATTGAACATAAGCTTATGTATCAATTCTAATGCACTTTTAGTCTCTAGGTTAGGAGATTGTTGGCTCTCCTTCCTTCATTCTCTCTTTAATATATTATACATAAATAACTATTTTTTTCTATATTGTAAGGAAATCTGTGGAATTTAAGACAAAATACATTTTCACATTATTTGTTAGGAAAAGATAACAAGAAAGAGACAACACAACCTGATGCAAATAAACTTTTTTATAATTTAATGACTGATTAAATTAAAAACAATGTAAGATGCCTATATATAGGCCTACATTGAAACAAACCAAAGCTTTTGGATCACTCCATCACTAATAAAGGTCCACTACAATTCTAGTATATTATTAACAACAATACCCACTACATAATTCCACTCCAACCGCTAGCTTATTATTAGCAACAATACCTACTACATAATTAACTAAAACAAACTTATAACTACTAACAACCCACGACCCCAACTAATTTGGTAACAACCTTTGAATCATATCTAAACACTCCCCTTTGATTCAAAGTTTCACACACTAAGCAATCCTCTGAAGTAGTAGAACTTCTCCTTTGATAAAGCCTTCATAAATATGTCCACCAATTGCTCATTAATGCTACAATACCTCAAGGCTATCCCTATTTTGTGGCAAGGTCATGAATGAAATGGTGACTTAGCTCAATATGCTTTGTTCTGCTATGAAATGTTGGATTCTTTGTCATGGAGATCATGGCTTTGTTTTCACAAAATATCTTTATTAGTCCTTCTTGTTCCTGTTAAAATTTAGTTAACATCCTCTTTAGCTAAATTGCTTTACAAGCTGTTGAAGTTGTTGCAACGTACTCAGCTTCTAAGGTTGATAATGCCATTGTTGCTTGCTTTTTTGAGCTCGTAGTGATCACTTCCGATCCTAAAGAGAAAACATTAGCCAAAATGCTTCGTCTATCATCTAATGAACTGGCCTAATCGCTATCCGTGAACCTACATAATCTAAAATTGAAAACTTTAGAGTACCAAATTCCATACTCTATAGTTCCAACAATAAAATGCAATACCCGCTTTGCTGCTCAGTAATGAACCTTTAAAGGTCATTGCGTTAACCTAGAAATAACACCAACAGGAAATGTAATATTGGGTCGAGTGTGCATTAAATAAGTCAAGCCTCCAACCAAGCTTCCAAACCTCCTAGTATTTGCCATTTTTGCTCTATCTTTATCCTACAATTTTTCATTAATATTCATAAGTGTAGCTACAGGTTTGCAATTAAGCATGCCAAATTTACTGAGGAGGTCCTTCGCATATTTCCTTTGTGAAATAAAAATTCTATCTTCAACCTAATGGACTTTAAGGCCAAGGAAATAATGCAATAAACACATATCCAACATCTCATATTCTTTCATCATTCGAGACTTAATCTTATCCATAAGAGATTTTGAGGAACTAGTGTAAATGATATCAGCAACTTAAAGACAAACAATGATGAAATCATCTTTAACTTTCTTTTTCATATACAAGGTGGGCTCGTTCTCACTTATCACATGCCTTTTTTTTTAAAAAATAATCATCGATCTTGCTATACCAAGCTCGTAGAGCTTGCTTCAATCCATACAACTCATTTTTCAACTTGTACACCTTTTTTCATCGCCTTTTTTTAAAAAAGCTTCTGGCTGTGCTACATAGACCTCTTCTTGTAAATCTCTATTAAGAAATGCCAACTTAACATTAAATTGATAAACAGGTCATTGCAATTGTGCAACTAATGCTAGAACAAGCCTTACCATTTCAAACTGAGCTACCAGAGACAAGGTTTTTTTGAAATCAACACCATATTGTTGTGTATATCCTTTTGCCACATGATGAGCCTTATGCTTTTGTATGCTGCCATTTGCAATAAATTTTTTCTTGAACACCCACTTCAAACCAACTACATTTTTTCCTTCCAGTAAGTCAACCATCACGCATGTTTTATTCTTGTTGATAGTTTTCATCTCTTCCACCATTGCTTTCTGCCATTCTTCTTTTTGAGCCGCTTCTCCGTAATTTATAGGGTCTAAAATAATGAGAGCAAAGTTGTAAGATGCATATATATCAGCCAAAGATCTATGGTTCCTTGGTGGCGTCTTATCTAAAGACTCTTTAAAAGTTATGGATGAAGAGTTTCTACTTGGTTTTGTTAAAATTGATGAACTTGCTTATGTCATAAAAGAACTAGTGAGTGAACTCGTAAGAGTTGGCTTTTGTCTTTTGTCTGAAGAGATTCCAACTGGCATAGGAATCACTTGTTGCACTTGTTCTTCACTCTAATCCCATCTCGCATTTTTATCAAATACTATATCCTTTCTATTTGAAATCTTGCCACTAAGAGGGTTATACAATCTATATGCTTTGGATTGAGTATAATAACCAATAAAAATGCATTTTTTAGATTTTTCATCAAACTTTTGATGAACTTGAGAATTTACCAAAGTATAAGCAATACACCCAAAGACTCGTAAATGACATATAGATGGTCTCCTTCCATGCCAAGCTTCATGTGGTGTTTGATTCATGACAACCTTTGTTGGTGAGAGATTTAACAAATAGACGGATGTCGCTAAAGCTTCTACCCAAAATTGATTTGAAAGTCCCCTTGCTTGTAACATGTTTCTTGCCATCTCCGCAATAGTTTGATTTTTCTGCCCAATGTCACTGTTTTGCTCCGGACCGTAAGAAGTTGTTAACTCCCTATGGATGCCATTTTCTTCGCACAAAAAAAAAATTAAATTCTTTGGACATGAACTCTCCACCTCTATCTGTGTAAAAATCTTTGATGTGGTACCCACTTTGATTTTCCACCATGGCCTTAAATATTTGGAACTTTTCAAAAGTTTCTAACTTGCTTTCTTGAAATAAGCCCAGCTCATACGACTATAATCATCAGTAAATAGCAGGAAATAAAGACCCCCATCTAAGGACTCAGTTTGCGTAGGCCTATAATCAACATGAATTAATTTTAGACATTTTAATGTTCTCCAAGCTTTTCCAGCAGGAAATGATTTCCTAGGTTGTTTTCCATAAACGCATCCTCACATAAGTCAATAGAGCTAATGTAGGGTAGTCTCTAAACCATACCTTTATCACTTAGCAGCTTCGGGCCCTTAATGTTGAGATGCTCATACCTTAAATGCCATAGCTTCGAGTCATCCTTTACACTGTAGCAAGATTAAAATTCTCCATGTTAGAAACATCCAATATGAACTTCTTGTTTGAAGTCATGCTGATATGAAACTTTTGGCCTAATTTTTTATTCGTAATGACACATGCATTGTCATCAAATAAAACGGAATATCCACCAACCATCAATTGTCCAATGCTTAATAAATTGTATCCTAGATCAGGTATAAATTGAACATTGTCCAACACTTTTACTTTACCATGCTAGTGCCAACTCCTATTGTGTCTTTTCCTCCAACTTGCATCTCATTTTTGTTGCCAATTTGCACCTTTATCTGTTGTGTCTCATTAAGCTCTTGGAACAAAGATTTGGTGCTCGTCATTTAGTTCGAACAATCATTACTACAAAACCACAAATCGCTTAGTTTATTGTTAGTATCAATGCAAGCCATAAAAAGCTTGTTTTCTTTTTCATTTTCTACTACAAAATTCATCTTCTAATCTTTGTACCAACAATCAGCTTTTATATGCTCGTATCTTCTATAATGATAACATTGAATACCTCTCTTCATGTTTGCTTACTTATTAGACTACCTTTGTCCTTCAGGCCTTCCTTTGCATCTGCTATTAACTTGACCATGACCGCGATATCCTCCTCTTCCTCGACCTCTACTTGCTGAACAATCACTTTCTCAATGTTTGGGGGCTATTTCCTTAACTTGAAATGGCTTCTCTTTATTCTTTTCAAGCGATCTATTAATTATTAACTCATGATCTTTAAAAGATCCCATCAGTTCATCAATTGAAAAGAACTGACAAATCTTTAGCTTCTTCTATAGTTACTAGATGGTTAAATTTTGGAGTCAAGCCTCTTAATACTTTTGCAATGATTGTCTTATCCGAAATTTGCTCAGTAGGAGCACATTTGACTGACTACTGCATTGTTCTTGAAAAAAAAAAATCAGTAGTTGATTCACCATTCTTCATAATAAAAGTTCAAAGTTGTGTCTGAGTGATTGCAATCTCACTGTTATGACCTTTGAATCACCTTGGAACTCCTTCTACAGAATTGACCATGCTTGCTTTGATGTGGTTGTCGCTGTAATCCATGAGAAAATATTGCTATGGACTACTTGCTAGAGAATGAACAACGCTTTGGCATCCCTTTTTTTGGTTTCTTTCAGCCTTTCCTCCTTTTTTTCCTTGGGTTCTAATATATCAACGAAACCATACTCTGCCAAGTCCCACAGCTCTTGTGATCTGAGCTATGTCTTCACCTTGATGCTCCATCGTTCATACTTCTCACCACTAAAAATTGCTATGAGTGGTTGAGAGGAAGAAAACTCAGCTGCTACAATTAATCTCTCGTATATCACTCTTCAAACTCAAAAAGAACACTCCTTTTAGTGTTTCTCTTAAATACCCAATAGACTCAAGCGTAACGTATTTCACTCTTTTGTCTAAAAAATCAAACCTGGCTTGGATACCAACTTTATTAGGAGAAGATAACAAGAAAGAAAGAGACAATACAACTCAATAGAAATAAAAGTTTTTATAACTTAATAACTGATTAAATTAAAAAAGTGAAATACCTATATATATAAGCCTACCTCGAAATAAATCAAAGCTTTTAGATCACTCCATTACTAACAAAAATCCACTATAACTACTAGCATATTATTAACAATGATACCCACTATATAATTTCACTCCAACCACAAAAACCATTAATATATTATTAATAACAATACCCACTACATAATTGACTAAAAAAACTTATAACTACTAATAACCCACTTCTCCAACTAATTTGGTGACAACCTATGAATCACACTTAAACATTATTCATATTGAAACCAAGCAGGAACAGCTACGTACACAAAAAGGGACACGGTCCCTAGTTATTGTGAACCAAACAGCAAAAACCAAAGTGTCAGTTACGGCTTCTAATGTCAGGTTTCGGTTGTACAACCTGGGACCTTAGCCAGGTTCAATAAAGAGAGGGAAGAGGAATATCGGCTGGACAAGGTGGCAGCTGTGGGTTTGGAATGAGAGGTCAGCACTCACGTTCTGGTCAAGGTGCTAGAAAGGAATTTGAAGGTGGGCAGATGCCGCTTTATAGGCGCATCCCCCTATTGAGAGGGATTGCCGGAGGTAATATCTTTTACTTTTTATTTATTTTATAAACTTCAAATGCTTTATGGGATTTTGGTTTCTGGTTTAGAATTTTTGATTTGGTGGTTTACAGTGTTTCCGTGAACCTTGAACTCTGCAATTTTGGGAAATACTCTGCATAAGTGCTCCCTTAAGTAAGAACTTAAGCAAGGTTGGATTTTTACAGTTTGAGTTGTAACAAATTAGCAATAGCCTAAATTCAATCAAATGACCGCCCAAGTCATGCCCATGTAACCTATTTAAGGAGTGGTTTGAATTTGAGCTTTACAATGATTTGATGATAGCAATGGCATATTGTGCTTTATCAATAGTTATTTAAGAGCTTTTCGGTCTGCCTTGAGCTTTTGTAGGAAGTGTTATTCAAGTAGAATTGTTCTAAAAGTGCTTTAAAGAAAAGCTTAGATGGTGTTCTGCAAAAGTATTGTAGATGTATAAACATGATCCTTGGATAGTACTTTTGTTTTTTCTAATAAATAAAAGAAAAAAAATTATAGAAGACTCAACTTTGTTAAATCATATACTAAGTTTTAAAATAAAAGAAATAAATAAAACAAAGAGACTTTTTGGTTAATTGTATACAGAGATTAGAGCATCAGGGGATATTTAATCACAATTTTTTCTTGAGAATTTGGTAAAACATCTCTCTTCCTTTCTACTATGTTAGATCGAAATATTGCATCAAAGAGGGATTGTTGCGCTAATGATGCTGGTGTTGAGATGTTCATAAGTAAAATCATTTTCTTCATCTAGTTAATGGTAGGGATAATTAAGAGCCTGCCGTAGGGAGAAAATATAAATATAAAAATGTGTACATGTGAACTGCCAACTAACTTGTACCATTCTTAGATGAAGCTTAGAATACAGAGTTTTCAGTTGGATATTCCATTGAGATATATGCTTTATAGCTCTTTATATTCTCCCCTCTTTTCATAGTTTAATTGGTGATAAGAGGAATATCTGGCTACTCTATACAATATGAAATTGACAAGTTAGAACTTACAGCTTGGATTCAACAGTTTTATTCTGAATCAGGGAATTGGAACATCCCTGATGCTCTAGGAAAGCGATAAAGATGATTCTTTATCTTTTGTATGTGTATATATATATATATATATATATATATATATTCTTATTTAGAATTGCATATGCTGTATTCCTTTCTGAAGGAGAATTTTGGAGGCTTGTTGTGAATTGCATGCTTCATTGGACCTAGAAGTAGGGTGCGCTTTTGGTTAATACAATCAAATTATACTAGGACAAAAATAACTAAATTTTAGGATCATATTAAACCTAACTGGCTCAGTTGTTAACGTAAGTGATAACTAAATCAATAACATTCTTGATTAGGTGTCTTTGCTCATAGAAGAATTGGTGATATTGTATCAAGATTTATTGAAATTTTATCCTTTCTTCTCATAAATGGATGGTTTTGGGCCATTGAATACAATAAACTGGCGCTTCTTGCAGGGCTTGGCATGTAAAACATATGACTCTAACGGGTTAATATTAGCTTAAACCAAGTTTGGCTGTTACTGAGAGGTGTAGAGTTCTAAACACTATTTAAATTACCAGCAAGCCGACATGTACTCAACTCTCTCATAAAGATGTCAAAGCAAAAGTAAAACTTTCCAACAATCTAGAATTTCATCTTTGCTCTCTGTCTTCGGGTTCTTTGAATCTCCTCTTCCATTTTTTTGGTTTTTCTTTTGCTATAAGTCTTGTCTATTGCTGTTATCTTGAATGTTTTAACACTTGATTGCTTCTTTCCATCAAAGTTGGAGTTTGAATTATCTCAAAAGAGAAACATGGAACTTTGACACACTCCAATGATCTCGTCAGAGTCTAGTTTCCATCTTTGATGGATCTTTTCTTCTCCAAAAGGAGAACACTCCATTATTTCTGTATTATTTTTCCTTTCTTTCTTAGTTTATTAAAAATTTTGGAAGAGTTTTTATTATGGTTTCTATGATGTTAGAACCCAAAATTTTTTTGGGTTAATGATTCTTGAGGCATCATGGTTATAAATAAATAAGAAAATCTATGTGTGACATAAAAATGTAGTTTGGATTTTTCAATCAGTTCGATATGACTTTCAACAAGTATTGACCAACCGAAGAACCCAGTACTCATAAATGATATTCCCAATATAACTAAAAAACTGAAATGCTAAACCATTTGTACTGAAATTTATCAACTCTTCAATTATTTTGATTTTAATCAAATTTTGAAGCCATCCTCAGCTACCAAAATTATCTAATGTGATGAAGAGAAAATCGGAGGAAAATTTTATGAGGTAGAGATTCTGCTGCTGAAAATATTTTGGAGGACTTTTTTAGTATTTTCCTTTCTCATGTTCTCGGGATTTCCTTTTTGCGCTTTTGTGAATTTATTCCATTGTTAAGGAGCTCTTGCTTATCTAATGGTAAGTCTTAAGGCCCAAAGAATTTGTTCACATTTGTGTTGCAAAAACCTGACCATCTTGTAATTAATTTTGTTATCAAATTGAACAAATTTAGTGAAAAGGGCAGGTAATGATGTCATTATTGCATTGCTTCTCTTCTCAAGAATTTGAAGAATGTAAGAGAACTTGATAGACTAAATGGAACTAATTATTTAAGATAAACATGTTGCCTTTATGGTTAATAGTTTTACTGTGAAACATTCCTTTAGATTATTCCTACCTAAGTTTGCATAAAACAACTTATATTGACTACATATTTTGGAGTAAGTAGTGGCTCACAGTTTACCTTTATTATTATTATTGTTTTTTTCCTGTTTGGATATAAAAATTTTGATGAAAAATTCATCTATTTGTTGACATGTGTTAGCTCAAGTGTATTTGATCAAACAAGAGGAGGATGAAATTTGTTCTAAACAAATTAATAGTTTTTTAAAAAAGCAAGAGTATTTGCAAAATACTTTGATTTTAAAGCACAGATAAAAAAGTAATAAAATGAAAAGTTGAGAGAGAAACAGTTTTTGTCACTTTGAAACCATTATGAATTCCAAGCTAACAATATGCTTATAATTCATGTAGTAGAGTTGAAAAAGGGAGTTAAAAAAGTAGATCGATCAGTTTGACACGGTTGGAATATGATATTATCAGATAATGATCCAAAACTTAGTAGTCAAATCTGTTGAGAAACCTTTGTCCATCTATAAGTGATGACCTACTGCAATTGTTGAAAATAGTGTAAGACTTTTAGGACTTTCTCTTATTGTTCAAAAGACTATTATAGCTTAAATGAATATAAAAGTTTAATTCTTTTCTGTCAGCTTAAGTTTTGGATAATTGGTCCGCATTCATTTTTTTGTTATTAGATTAAACCAAAGTTTGAGATTGGGAACCTTTTGACCTCTCATTATTTCCTTGTTCTGTGTCTCCATTGACCCTCATGTGAAAAAATCTTTTATTCTTCTTCAGCTTACACCTTTTTTCTTCCCTTGAGTTTATGTGCAAAACATGTTACATTCATTTGGCTTCACATGAAGCGACATCAACAATCAATATAAATAGCTATTTAGTCTTTGGCTCTTTGCTACAACTCTGTGGGCCAAAACACATCCACTGATAATTGAAAGTGATTCTTCATATGCAGTACAATTGGCAAATAGTCATGGTGAAGTTCCTTGGCCTTTACGAAAAATTTTATCTAATCATTTAACAGTATTGAGGAAACAAGTTTTGTAGATTTCAGTAGTGAAGATACCTAGAGAGTGCAACTCAGGGGCTGACCAACTTTTCATGGCTGTGGTCTATTGAAATGATCTTATCATGTGCTTGTATGTGTGGACTATGGTACTGGCAGTCTTTATTTATTTATTTATTTTTTTCTTATGGGGTGAACCAGAACTTATGTTGGACAGGCTTATATAAAGGTAACAAGGTCTGTCTTTGACTGACTTTTTCTGGAAGCGTTTAAATGTGGGTCAACCTTGTTTTTGGCTTTAGTTTAAATAGAGCGTGTAACATGATTGCATATAGGGGTCAGTTGTATTTTTTATTGGAGGACTCTTCTGTTATTGATTGTTTGGTTGTAATCTTTTGTTTTAATAAGTTTTAAGTTTGGTTCACTTTTATTGGTATTTGACAATTGCATATAGAAGCTACGGGTAATTGTTGGCTGTTTAGCTCTTCTCATCTGATGGTTCAAGTGTGGATGGTTGCTGACTTTTTTCGTTTGGTTGTGACTTGTTCCAAGACTAGTGCTTTTTTTTTTTTATTGGCTTTTTCTACATTTGCGCACTTTTAAGTCACGTTTTTAAGGTGTTTGATATATTGTGGCAATGAATTTGCTGTTGCTTTTCAAAGAGTTAAACTGGGGGCAGCTTTGGGGGTGTTGAAGGTTATTGTGGATAGATTGGTTTTTGATGGGTGTATATTTTACTTCCTATGAAGTACGAGTGGTAAGGTTTGGGTTCAATTTGGGACAAAATTTGCGGTCAATGCAGTATTCTGATTTTTTAAAAAATCGAACCGAAAACAGATCACATTGTGGTTTAGTTCACTGGTTTTTAAAATTCTAAAAGAAAATATTTTTTGTAGTATTTTATAATTTTTTATCATTTTAAAAAGGCATACATTTTTATATGATGAAAAATAAAATAATAAAAAAAAACTAATTTAAAAATAGAATTGGTTTGGTTCAAATAATAACAATTTTTTAACTTGTGAATGGAAGACTGAATCGAATAAGCCTATTACTACCTCGACTAAAATCGGACCCAATTCAATGGAAACCTAGCTGAACACTACGGTTCGAATTGGTTTTTGGGTTTCTTTGTTTTTTCTTAGCCCTACTAGAAGACCTTGTGTAATTATCTCTTCTAATGAAATTATTTTGCCTTTCAATATATATAGGGTTCTCTTTTCTATGGTTTAAACTTTTAGGCTGACAACTATCTCATTAACGACTTGGATGACACAATTTCTTCCTATTTGGTTCTTACGAGGATAAATTTCTCCATTGTATCGCTGCAAGCTTCTTGAATCTTTTTCTGTAAAGCTCACATAACGTTAGGTTTTTACTTTATTATGTTTTCTTTTTCCCTTGTTTGGCGAAACTTTTTTCCAGTTTTAGGTTTCAACTTGGTGCCTTTGTTGATCTTTACAAATATTTGCATACAGTTTAAAGCTATTACTAACATTTTTTTTCTATTTTTATTATCCAAGGTATGCATGCGGGAGTACCTAAATGTATCCCTGATAACTTAAAAGACGTAGAAACAGCTGGATTTTAAGAGGGAGATGAGGTGTCGTTGGAGACTTTAAAGGAGAAAGATTGGATCAACCCATTAGGAAGAGAGAGGAAACTTCCTTTAAAGGTACATATAATCTTGGATTTATATTGACAAAGCCTTTTAAGAGTATGTGTAAGTACTAATCCTTGATCAATTCAAGTAGGAAATTCTGTTTCTCTCATGCATGAAGCATTAATCCTGACAAAAATCGATTGTACCTTATTAATTACTTATGGAAATAACAATGCAATCTAATGAGCTATATCAAAACAGGTGCATCCTTTGACTTCATAGTTTTGCCTGAACAATTTTAGAGGCGGGCACACAAACTGCATAAGGTTCATTCCGGCTGCTAATCTGCCTATATTGCTTACTTTTACCATGGTGTTTGCTTTTTGATTTCCTCTGCAACAACACATATGCAAGACTCTTGATTTATTATGGAACATCAAATTGAATACCTTGTCTTATTTGGAATTCATAGTGCTGATACTAAAATGTGGAACATCGTTAGTCTCTTGAGAACAGGTTCTTCAATTTTCATACAAATCATGTTTGCTGATACACATACACGCATCCGTGCATATTTATTTATTTATTTATTTTTCAAATAAAAAATTTGGCAGGTCTGAGTCCTATTTGTCATGTTCAATTTGGAAAATATCAATCCAATTGTGGTTAAGCTTGCTTGCACTCTCTCTAATTTTCTAAATTTTATTTGAAATCCACTAGCTTTTATTATGGCATGTGTGTTTCTTTTGATTGATGTCGTAAACATTCTTTGTATAGCTTTATGAATGACCATAATGCTTAGAAATGAAAGCATTTCTTGTTTGCTTTTATTTCTGGAAAGATTGGGTACTCCAAAATGAGCAAATCAATTGCTACTAATCTCTTTTTATTAATTCGCAGGGATGGGTTAATTGACCATGAGAAATAATGTTTTTAGAATAAAACTTTCATTGTTATTGATTATTTTATTATGATGATTTAGATTCTTGGTGAGGGGGAGGTCAATGTAAAGCTGAGCTTCAAGGCCCGTGCCTTTTCTGCATCTGCAAAGGAAAAGCTCGAGGCTGCTGGTCGCTCTCTCACTATAATGCCTGGGCGAAAGAAATGGGTTAAGCCATCAGTTGCAAAGAACCTTGCTCGAGCCGATGAATACTTTGCCAAGAAAAGGGCTGCAGCATCAGCTGAGTCTTACTTCCTGCATGAATGGCATGTAATTGATCTGCGTGTTTCGATAAAATATTGAGAGCATAGTGAAGAAAATTGCATTATCGTAAAGTTTAATTCATCTATTTCGCACTCGTTTTACATCACATTTTTTTTCGGGAGCCAGGGTGAGAAACTGACTATATTTCCTAGGGTTCATTCAATTTTTCTTTTATGCTTTCGATCATATGCTAGAAGTCCATCATTAAGGTTAATATTGATTTAAATGATTTTAATTAACTTTTATTTATATTTTTTTCATATTAAAATTTCAATTATAAATTTAATTGAAAATATATTATTCACACTTTAATAAAATAATAAAACTTTCACAATTTTCTTAGTGTTTTTAAAGCAGTGGATATATATATATATATATATATATATATATTATCTTGAGCTATACGAATAGATGCAGTAAGAACCCACCAACAAAGCATCTCTCTGTCAATTTCAATGGTGATCTTTCAGATCGAATGTGGGATAGAATAGCATGGTCCAGAAAGTTGGTATCCTTATAGATGAATCTAAACTGGTATTTCAGTATGATCAAACAAAATGGACCAGCTTGAATCCCCATCACATCATCAGCGACTCCTTCACTCTACGTTGACTATCATGAAATTACATTTGCATGCTAATTTCTCACAGTTGCTTCTACTAGCTTCCCACAACTTACATAATTTTTTATATATATAAATTTATTATATTAATAATTAATTTTTAAAAATTTTAACTCATTTAAATCTTTATATCATATTTATATATTTTTATATAACATTTTATTATATTATAATTTTTTATATCATTAATTATCTTATATGATCAAATTGTGTTTGCGATACTTTCATCTTTATACTAATTTTCTCTTTTCTCCTGCAGCCTTACACCGAAAACTTCTGTGCGGTAAAGGGGGGAGGGGGTGGGGGCCTCAGGCATATGGAATTTTCTTTTGACTAGTCTTTGATAATTTGGGTTCTTTTCTTGACCCAAAAAGAAAAAAAATTCAAAGCATTTTAACTTTTGAGAAAGATGTAGCTTCCGATTATTAATTGGACAAAAAGACAGTGGGACCCGATAGTTATTACCAACTAAGTCATTTGTTTCTCCACAAAGATATCGAACCCTAACTCATCAAATAAATACCTATTCATATATATACATATATATATATATAGTTTATATATTTAATCATAACTGGCCCTTATAGTTAAGATAAATTGTTGTCAAGCTGCTCATCATCCGCGAAATCCTTACTAGGATTATCACTATGGAATTTAAGCACTGCTTCTGCTGGAGTAAAGGTGAATTGACACACAGATGCTAATTTGCGTCACGGCTGGAAGTATCCGTCAGTCGTGCAGGATATTTACCGACTCAAAAACTTGATTGATAAAATGGTTATCGTCGATTGGCACCATCCAGCCCAAAAAGAAGTCTACCTCTGGGCTGCCCAAGCTTCGCCATGTCAGACGGATTATATTGGCCTTACGACTTTTTCTTTGCCTTTGGCTCTTAATTAGGATTTTCTTGTTCTTTATTTTGTCTCCTTTGCTTTGTTCCTATATCTTTCTTTATTTATGTTGTTTCAATTGTTTGTTACTTTTCACGTCATGGAAAAAAAAAAACACCTCTATTCATAAGGTTTCCCTTTAACACTTAAAGAGTCTTTTACCTTTTTTTTTTTTTTTAATTTTATTAGATGAAAATGCAGTTTTACCCTTCATTAAATAAAAAAATGGAACAAATGAAGAAAAAGAATCGAGAAAGCAAAAAGGGAAAATGATATCACTCAGCATACTCAACACCGAATTTGAGAAAAGTCAATAAATAACACAAATATAGGGAGAAGAGGAAAACAGAATAATATGAAATTGGGGGGAAGTTAAAGTTGTTCTAATTCCAATTGCATAGCATTCAACCAACGACACCGACCGGATTGTATACTTAAAGGCTGTTGCTACATAGGATCTTAGGTAACAACCAATATAAAGGAGAAAAAACTAAAAGCCCTCGTTCGTTACTTCTCCCTGGACCTATAGTCCTCATGTTCTCGAGTCGGAATACTAGCCCAGTACAGCTGAAATTTAAAAACTTGAAAACTTAAGCATGTATCATTATTGCTTGGTTGAATAACGTTTTTGTCCTCAAAGATTAAAATTAGGATATTTCTGCAAGTTGTATAAAACATCCCATGTGGCATCTTCTCAAAATGAATTCGACTAGCTAACCAGTACCTCAATGATAGCTCCTTCCTAATCCTCTAGCTCAGAATCTGCATTGGCTCTTTGGTAATGGTTCCATCCTCACAGACAAGTTGTAGTTACAATTGGGTGGGCTTATATCGAACGGGGTTTTTGAGCTACGATACATGAAAGTTGGGTTGTGTTTTTGAACCTGGTGAAATTTGTGACTAATATGCCACCTTATCAACCCTCTTTACTACTTGATATTATTAAAGATAAAGTCAAACTTCTTGATCAAATCTTATATAGGAAGATGGGAGACCAAATAATAGAAGTTATAAAATGACAATACAGTGTTTAAATTCAATATTATCTATGAATTTTCAATTGTAATTATCTTTGTTATAATTATACTTGTAACCATTCTTTACTTATCAACTTATCTAATTGTGTGAAACTTTTATTATAAATAGGTTCAATACGAGAACTAAAGTCTTCATTTTCCAATCTTCTATCTCATTACTCTGAACTTATTAGTTTCTTTTTATAGTATCAGAGCTACTATTGCTCTAAAGTGTTCATATACAATTCTTTTCTTCAGACATATGGCTTCTCTCCCCTATCTTTTCCATTATCAGTATAATTATATTTATCAACCTCAATTCTTTCTTACCATATCACTGAACTCTTTCAATCCACAATCATGTAGCCCTAATCCTTCTATTAAGCTTATTCCTCTTAGATTTTCATTTATGCATGCCCAATTTATTTCTGTCATCTTTGTCATAAATTTTATGGTTATGTAGATAGATCCAAACCTTGTCTCTTGGCTTTGATTTCTAAGGTTCACCGTATAATTCACAAGAACTTATTCCAAATCCAGATTATGAGCAATGGATTCAAAAAGATCAACTCTTTCTTCAGGGAATAATAATATCTTTAGCCATAGAATCCATTGTTTCCTTCTTTGCCTCTTATTATAGCACCTCCTTTAAAGCGTAGCGAAAGATAACCAAACTATTTGCAAACAAATCCAAGTGTCAGATAATGAACCTTAAAGAAAAACTCATTTATACCAAAGGAATGAGAGTGTTTTTTATTTTTTATTTTTTTTAATTCCCTAAAGGCAAAAGACGAGTTGGTTTTAATCAACTCTCTTTAAGAAAGCTTAGTGAGTCATGCCTTAAATGGCATTACTAATAAGTACAGAGAGATAGCAAATGTAGTTCGAGCCACAGATTCCTTTCAAGAAGTTCTAGAAAAATTCCAAGATTGTGAGGATTTTTTGAGGAATCAAGAATTTTCTACAGATTATGTGCTTTCATCTTTTTTACCTTACAACCAAAACTTCATATCCTGATGTTAATATATTAAAGCTTTCCTCTTGATCATCCTTTCCCAATGCTGTTAGATTTTTATTTGGCTCTAATAATTCCCAAAAGAAATTGGTTACTAAAGTTTCCATGCCATAGTAATATGTCACTCTGTGATAAACTAGGTCACTCAAAAAATCTTACTTCGATATAAAGCCCAAACAGCCTTCTATTCTATCCTTGGCATGTCATGCTTAACCAAATACATCTTGGCTTATTGATTTTGGTCCTTCTCACCAAGTCACATCTAATTTGCAAATCTGAGCCTCAACACACTTATGGAGAACTTCATAAGCTTTTTATTGGTGACGGCATAGGCTTACATATTAGATATACTAGTTTTATCACTATTTGTTCTCTTTATATATTTTTTTTTCTTAAATAATGTTTTATGCATTCTTCAAGTTCAAAAAATTTTAATTTTAATTAGACCTAACAATTTTAAATACGACTACACAAATATAACGTATATAAATCAATAAAAAGATAACTTGATACGACACGAATATATGTTTAAAAATCTTATAATATGAATTATTAATATATCAAAATTGATAAAAATATAAAATACCTTAAACACGATTATGATATGACATAATATACGAATATAAAACAAATATATGAATTGCCAGGTCTAATTTTAATCCCTAAATTCTATGAAACTAATTATGTTCCATCTTATTTTTTAATGAAAGATCTTTCCATGAGGAAGTTGTTTTCTTAAGGCCAAAATAAAAATGGGGTTTATAAATTGCATGCATCTGAACCATTTGTTAAAAGTCAAAATCTTACCCTTGTAGCCATAAAAACTAGTTCCACTAAATGGCATCAGAAGCTTGGCCATCCTTTTACTCGAACCGTGCAATTATTGGCTAAGGGGGTTTTCCTTACCTTTTTCATTTATTTTTCATAGTTTGTGCAAATCTTATTAATGTAGCCAAAATCTTCCATTTCTGTTGTTTTTAGTAGGTCTTTAAAAATTCTATTCATTAATGTTTAGGGGGCTTGGTCGAGTTATCTCTATAGACTGATTTCAATATTATGAATCTTTTATTGACCATTATACTAGATACGTTTGGTCTTTTTCTTTTAAAGTATAGATCTTATCTTTATATCACCTTCCCTAAATTAAAGAAATTGTTTAAACTTATTAAGTGTCTACTATTACCTCTATTTATTTTGATTGTGGCAGAGAATATGATGCTTTAAAATCATATTTTACTTCATTTGACATTCAACACCTTCCAAGTCCTCTATGAACACCTAAACATAAATGGCATGATTGAAAGAAGGCATAAAAGTATAGTAGAGACTAGCTTAACTTGTTAAATCAAGCCTCTATGCCTGTAAAATACTGGTTATATGTTTTTCTCTATCGTAGTTTACCTTTTAAATCAAGTCCTATCTTCTATGTTAGATAATAAGAGTGCTTATGAGTTTTCATTTCAACGATAACCTATAATTATCATAAGTTAAAAGTGTTTGGATGCCTTTATTATCTCTGTTAAAAGCTTTATGATAACCATAAACTTGATGTGAAATCTCGACTCTGTGTTTTCATTGGATATTCAAAGTGCATATTTTTTGCTTAAACACTGTCATTCATAAAATTTTCACTTCAAGGCATGTTTTATTTTATGAGACACAATTCCTTCTCAATATCCTCACTAGGCACTCATAGAATAACATCAACTAATTTGTGGCAACTATTGATGTGCTTGTTTACTTACCTTCATCATCGTTAGTCACAATCGTCGCTCTATTTTTTTTCATATCAATCTACTTCTCAACAAATGAGAGCCTCTGATAAATCTTTTTCATCAGATATTGTATGTCCTTCTCAAACATACATCCTAGTCAATCCTTAGATATTGTTTTCCCTAGACCTATTCCCCAACGAACTCACTCTATGGTAATTAGGTCACAAAATAATATCTTTGCACCTAAACAAATACATGTTGCTACCAAACATTTTGTTGGAAAAAGTTTATGCTTTATGATTTTCAAGCTTTGTATCACAATGTCACTTGGGAACTTGTTCCTAGACGTGATAATAGAACTGTGGTGGGATACAATAGGTGTTTATAATTAAAAGCTTAATCTTGAGGTATAAAGATGGGCTTGCTGCAAAGGATTTTAAACAAAAGCCAAATAAATTTATTTCATGAAAGATGCGAGTAACAATCCTCAAACAAAGAAGTAAAGCAATAGCTGTGGCAGTCTTAGTAATTTCCACTTCAAATCGACTAGTCAATTACCCAAGCAAGCAACATTTCACAATCATCATAAACAAAATTCTCACTACAACTACATTTTAGAGAGCAACACATGTGGTGATAGAAAATGAGAAGATCAAACTTTCAAAGGGGGTGGTGGCTGCAAATCAATTAGTTTAACAATTATATTTAAGGCATAATGTTTCTGTATACTCTTAAAATGCCTTTTATAAAGATTGAATTTTATTTAACGAAAAAGTTATGTTTCTTTTTACAAATTAGATTAATCCTTAAGTCTTAAATTTATACTTGAACTATAAATTTCTTCTAATTATAGCTTTATCCCCCTTTTTTTGCTTTATCTTATGATCTATCTCTTTATATTTATATTGTCTGTTCAAGTTAATTATATTTATACTATTGCAAGTTTTTTATTACCATCTAATAAAGCTAATATTAAACTATCATAGAACAAAGTTCAATCACAACTTGTAAAAAAAAAAAAATTTAATTATAGGCCGACAAAAAAATCACTATAAAGTTAAATATTACACAAAACCAAAATTTTATTGAAAATTATCATATATGACAGAAAATCAAGCTTCCAAAAAAAGACATATTCCATATTGCTTTTGTCTATTTAAGCTATTATTAATCTTATTTTCCTTCAAAAAATGTTCTTTGGGTTCACTACTTGAGAAAGACTTATCTTCCATGGATATTTTTCATCAAAAAAATGAACAATTTTTGATAGAATTGCACTTTTTGACAGAATTTTCTTTGGAAAATGAGAAAAATTTTTGACGTAAGAATTCCATCAGAAACAAACGTGGCGTGTAACCGTTCTTATGTGCCAAATTATTTCTAACAAAATTCAACTTCTTTCCATCGAGAAAGAAATTTTTGTAATTAAAAAGATAAATATTTTTTATTTCAGTCAAAAAAAAACTTTTGACCAAAAAGTTTGTTGGAAAATTTATTTTTCTGACAAAAAATGATATTGGAGGGAATTTTCTTGCTAAAAATATTCACAATTTTCGTCGAAAAATAATTTTTTTTTTATAGAATTTTTGTTGGAAATAAATATTTCCAATGCAATGTTCATTGCGAGGTAAACATAATCATTAAAACTTCTTTTGATGAATTTTTTTCATAAAAAAAAATTTAAAATTTCATCAGAAATACTTCTACTATATAAGTCAATTGTCAATACCCCTCCTTTATTTTCCTCATATTCCAAATTTCTTTTCTCTCAAACTCTCTCTAGTTTACATGATTTTAAGGTTTTTTTTTACCTTTTAGAGTTTTTTTTATAGTGTTTCTTTATTTATTGTTTTTTGACTAATTTGTTTGTGTTTTTGCATGTTTACGTGATTAATTCTTTTTGCTTCTCAGTTGTCTCCTACATAATTTGGTACTTTTTTAATTATTATCTTAAATGATTTTTTTTATAATTTGTGTTGCATATCTATATGTTTTATTTATTAAGGTTTTAGGGTTAAGGTTAAATGTTATTTTTAATTAGATTTATGTTTTACAAATTTGTAGGATAGCTTTTGTAGATTACTTAAAAAACGAGTATAAAAATATTTATTTTTGATTTTTTAACCTATAGCATCTTCTTCTTTCTCTCGTTGGTGGTTAGGAAACCTAAGTAAGTTAAATTTTTTATAAATTTAAATAATTTTTTATTTGATTAATTTGGCTATAGAGAAGCTAATTAATTTTTTCAAAATTTTATGTTTTAAATTTATTCACATTATTGATACAATTTATTTTTAAGTATAAATTTAAATAATTCTTTTCAGTGTGTATTTATCTTTTAAATATATTATTATTTACATTATCGATATGATTAATATTTTTTTCTTATTACTTTCATAGATACAATGCAAGCTACTAGTAGAGATAAAGCTCGAGCTAGTCATCAACTGCAACAAGGTGCTCTACTCTCGACATTTAGAGCAGCCATCATACACTGTGGATCTATGGATGCAGGGACATATGTAACAACTAAGCAGCATTAACCTTCATCCCTCATGATGCCTCTACCACTAGGAGATGATATAGATCAATATTTTTCATTTGATCTCTCAAACTTTAAGATGCATGAGGCCTAATTAGACCTTGCTGATACGTTGCTACTTACAATGATAGCTGAGATGATTAATCCTATCACTGCTCCTTAATCTGAGGCAGGTGGTCTATCCACTGCACCAAAGAGACAGGATAAAGGTCAAACGAAAACATTGCCATCGACAGCTAACCCTGTTAATAGGTTTTGGCTTACAATATTTTAAAAAAAATATAAGTTTAATAATAAATTTGTTGCAATAAATTAACTATGATTGATTATTATATCCTAATAGCTATCTTATTTTATTATAGGATTTTCACAAGCTGACCATGAAAACTACTATTGCTGCATTATTGTGTAGTGATTAAGCTGCATTATCATGCAGTATGGCTAACCTGGAAGAAGATTTTGGTTGCGATGAAGGATCATATATTTATTATTTTTGAGGTATGTAAACTTTCATTTAAAACAAGTTTATACTTAAGATTTTAATAAGACAATTTAAAAGCATAACGGATTTTTCTTATGTACTAATTATAACTTTTTTTGTGTTGGGAAAATGCCAGTAGCTTGCAGAACAAACACCTATCATATGATGATTATTCAAGGCCATTGGAAAAGAAAGGTTTAGAGATATCATAAACATGGAAAGCAACAATTCAATGAAAATATTCTAGACTACCTGTATTAAGGATTGCAAGAGGTATCAACATGACTATATCATAATCCCTATATGAGTCCAGGTTGTTGACTTATAGAGTTAAATGCCTAGAAGGTGAAATTCGCTAAGGCGTCGATAAAGCAAAAGATGAAATAGAAAGGTTCCATCACCAAACACACTGGTGGGTCAATTCTTTTTTTTTTTTTTGTGACTCAACAAAGAATGGTAACTTAAATGTTAAACTATTTTTTAATTATAAAGATTTTATTAAATAATAATTTTGTATTTCTCTTATACTGTATGAGTAAGTTTGAATTAAACTTTCAGTTTTCTTTCATTGTTGTCACAATAGTTGTAGCATGAGTCATCATTTCTGGAAGTTTTCATGCAGACTTATTAATGTGCACAAGGTATTGGAGGCTTCATCGACGGAAAGTGCCATACTATTAGTGTAAGTGATAAAACTATTATGCATTTATAAATGCTATTATTTTGCATAAATATTAATACTTTCCATTGCTTTGTAAGAAAACTCTGCTACTAATTTGCAACAACAACATAGGTATGATTTGCCTACGTACCCTAAATTCAACACTTAAAGTTGGTTTTAGGATATTAGAGGCATGGAGACCCCTCGAAAACATGTCTATGGGTTTGGAACCAAACCTAAGGTATGTAAATTTTTTTCGTTTGTCAAGGGACCATCGATGTCTAATGCTGCAAGTTACTCTTTAACCACTCTTGCCACTACTTAGTTGGAACCCTATTGACACAATTGCTGATGACAAATCTTGGTCTGCATAAGAAGATGAACAATATGACTAATGTTATTGCTCAGATGTAGTAGGATTTGTTCACAATATTGTAGCATTCTTCCACTCCAACAGCAAATGTAGTCGAAATAAAAGTAGCTAGGGCATATGAATTTCACAATCTCATAAATCCAAGAGAACTAACAGGTGCTTCACTGGCTCTAATGGATCGGCACTTGGTTTTGGCAGCAACAGGCTTCCACCGTTCTGTTCCTTTCTATATCTATAGTGATATACTTTTTTAAAATTTTTATATAACTTTGTAAATACAATTTTATTTTATTTAGATATATTCTTGACTTATTTAATTGTACTTTATTTATTTTTTATATATTTACATTTATAGACACCCTATTTTATCTAGGCCAATATCTAAGGCATTAGAGGTTATTATTTAAGACACCACTGCAGGGATTTGGAGGAGCACAATTACTTCCTTACCATTCCTAACTAAGGTGAGGTGTTCGGAGAGCCTAAGATATGAAAATCCATATTTTCTCATAAAGGTATCGATACATAACCTTCATGTGTAGATACATGACCCTCATATCATCAAATTTTTAAAATTTTGCTATTCGTATTGATATAGAAGGGTAAGGTATCGATACCTAAGGTAATGTATCGATAAATGAGCCATGGTATTGATACAGGTTTATGTCGTAACTAAAATCATGATTTATGGCCAACAAGTATCAATACAAGGGTAATGGTATTGATACAACGTGTTTTGTATCGATACCATGTTCAATGTATCAATATATTCTGGGTTTATGTTCGGATGTATCGATATAATACACTTTCTACCGATACACAAGGTTATTTTGGCCTACTTTGAGATTTTTTTACCCTTCATGCAATTACATTAAAACTCCAATTTGGTCATGACTTTGACCTTAAAAATAACCTAATATCAAATATAATTTCATACAAATCATATAGATTTCACTTTTGGGCTTTAAACATTGGATTGACATATTTTGGAAAAGCCCATTAAGCCTAGCATGAAGGCATTTCATGAGAAAATCTAGTTTAATGAACGCAAAGATGAGATTACTCATTTTATCAGCTCATGTATTGCTTTCTTGGTCTCAAGAATCAAGATTAACTAATCAAAGGTTGACTGCACCTTGGTACAATGATTCACCATGTTATACACCACAAATATCCTAAATACCTTATGCCAGGTCATTTTAATGGTCGAAATGTAGTCCTATATAATCTAATTTTCATTCCCAGCCAAAAGATGCATAACATATATTACCTTAGCCTCCAAAAACATTCCCTCTCTAGTAAAAACACTATTCCAAAAACTTCCCCTTCACCCTTCTTAAAACCTCTCATTACCTTTATTTTCACCTTTCAAACTCATAAAAAAATCCTTCTTTTTCATTCTCTTCCTTCTAATTAATAGCAAAGAGAGGTAAAAATAAGCTTAAAACTGAATTTATTTTTTTCTCAAAGGCAAGGCTAATGTCTAACGTTTCTTGGTATACTTTTCATCATTTCTCCATTTATTTGTAAGCTATCGCCATGACCTTACTAGGACTCTCATGCATTATTGTGCCTTGGTTGCGATAGTTCTAGGGTTTCTATAACTTTCTTGATGCTTGGATGTTGTTTGGATGGCCAAAAATGCTATGTTTAGGTTTGCCACCATAATAACCTGTGTCCATGCACGATTGCTATGTTTCATTCATTTCCATATGGTTATTTTATGTTTAAATTTCCATCATAGCATGTTTTGAGCATGGCCATGCATTTGGTTACGTTTCTAGCATGTTTGGATTGATTAAATGTTGATTTATGGTGTTGTTTTAAATGTTTATTCATGTTTGGTGTTTTTTTAATTTGTTCAGCTTATCATGTGTTTGTTGAAATGTCTCTATGATCTTGCAAAAATATGTCCTTTCAAAAACCCTTAAGTTGATTCTATGTAACCTTCAATAAATAGAAATTAACATGGATTTAATTTTTCACTAATTGGTCCTCCAATCTTGGATAAAATATGCTTTTCGTGTTTGGATTAATGGTTAAATAAGGGTTAATATTATTATTTTCAAAATAAAATATCTTTTTTTTACTTGTCCTGAAGTGTTTGTAACTTGATTTTGAGGCCTAATACCTTTTTGCCAGTGACTTGGTTAATAGGTTATTCCATCATCCCAAACTACGTTGAGATTGTATGAATGAGCTTTAGAAGCTACTGTCACTAACCCTCTTTGTCGTGGATATTCAAATGTTTGTAATCTAAGCCTAGTTCTAAAAAACACAAAAAAACTCCCCTGTTTTGCCCTATCAACATTGCATCCATGACCTGAAACATTATTTTTAAACCTTTAATGATTTTTCCTAAATCTTTTAATATTTTTACCTTTAAGGGCATCGAATTACCTTTCCAAAAGTATTTTGTTTTTCCCTAGACATGCCTGGATGAGGAAGTTATGATTTTTTTAACTTTTGCTGTTTGTAACTACTAAAATTAGCAATTCAATTTTTGTTTGAGCCATTTCGACTCATTGATGATTTTTTTGAGTGTTTGAATATTTTTTTCTAAAAATTAGTGAAATTGTCTTTTTGCAAAGGTATTTTTTGACCTAATAGTCCCAAATGAGTTTGGAGTGATTTTTCAAAGTTCATTATATCAGTTCCTTTACACATGCTGCCAATGCTGAATTAAATTCAAATTCAAAAAAAATTCTACCTATAATACAAATTTTTAGGATTTTTTTTAGATATTTTTATGTTAATCCTTGTTGAGTGACCTTCCCAACAGTAACTTATTTGCCCTATGAAGCCTTCAGACGGACCTAGAATAAATTCAAGAGTGTGGATAGCATGGCGCTGTCCTTTATTTTTTGGCCTCAAGAAAATTAATTGAATTTGTCCGAAACACCCTTATTAGGCATTTAAAAGTCTCAAAGTGAATTTAAGTAACTCTCCCCATGGAGTCATGAGCCACAATATGATTCTCATTAGGCTTGGATCAAGACCCAAAAGAAAAAATCTTTAATCTGGTCATTTATTTCAAATTACTAATTTTAAGTTAAAATTCATATTTTCACCAAAAACATTCCATTTTCCAAAAATTACTAGAGTTTTCATCTTTGAAGGATTCTCCAACCCTATTTTTCAAACTTCACTCAATATCCAAATTTTCTTTCTCCCGGACATCCTCGGGCCTTGTGATCAAAATCTATTTTTTTTCACACCTTAAGTGACCATTGAGTCTAAACGCATCTCAAACTTAACATTTCAGTTATTCCTCGATAATTGAAGACAATTACGAGATGCATTCTGACCATTCCTAATTTTTATACTTTTTTATGTGTTTAGTTTTATGCAAAATTTATTATATTCTTTTTTCATCTTTGTAACACATTTCCCCTTATGGCATCCATTTCGTATTCATATTTTTCAAATTGTTTTTGAAAATTATAAGGCAATGTTCCATATCGATACTTTCTAGTGCTTAAAACTAAATATCCAATCTTTGAAGTTAAATTCAAAGATCATTATTGTAAAGAAAATCTCTATGTTTCCCACTTTTCCAAGACTTATACTGGATTAAAGTCTTCCTTAAAACCTAAATTTATTATTTAGACAAAATTCATGTATTAAAAAGGGATCATATCGAAATAATGACAAGTTAAAATAGATTAAACCAAAACGGACGTAAAAAAATAGTTAGAAGGAACTCTTAAACCAACTAATGAATCTTTGGATCATGTAGAACATAGGATTGATGTTTCGAGTTCGTTACTCAAAATTTCAATTTTATTAGGTATCAATCATGCTTGGCCGAAATGATCGATGATGACTCAAACTCTGTGGCCATTTCATGGTGGCCATCTAAAACCAGTTGGACAAGCGATTTGTCCGATGGCTTTCCCCTTGCTCTCACCTCATTACACCTAATCCAAATCCCAATCAAGGGATATCCCAAAGGCATACTTTTAGGTCGCGCTTGTCATCCGAGCGGTCGAGTAAAGGCATGTCATGACATTATTTAATGTTTTTCTTATGATAAATGCAATTTATATTTATTCCAAAATTAATTATTTAACCTAAAATATTTAAATATCAAATAAAAATAATATAATAAATTTAATAAAAATAAAAAATTGAAAGCACTTTTAGCAAGGAAAATTTTCATTGCTAAAAATTATTTAGATTTTTAAAACTAAAAAACCATTGAAAATAGTAATCAAGGACAAAATATTCCATCATTAAAATTGATTTTTGCGATGGATACTTTTTTTCTCTGAAAATTATTTTTGATGAGTTTTTTTCAATCGTTAAAAATCTTTAGTGACAGAAGTATTTCATTGAAAAATATTATTTCCAATGGAACTATATGTTGAAAAAGAACTATTTTCAAGGGAAAGGATAAGCGGTAGAAATATTATCAGTATTGAAACTTTTTTAATGGATATCAGTGTATTTTTGATAAGAAATTGTGATGGAAATACATTCCCCTTTGTAGTGATTGAATCTTACTATGTTTGTTTTGATTTTATAACTTAAGAGCTAGACACCATTTAATTTCATTGTTGCTTTTCATTGAATGTTGCTTTTCATTCTTGATCCATGGTGGCAAAGCATCCAAAACTTTTTTTTTTATTTCTTCTCTCAAGATAAAAACATCCATCACTACCCCAAATCTAATAGAAATTTTCTCAATCCATTTCTAATCAAATCATAAAGGGAGGTTGTTTAGGAATATAGTAAGCACACTTATCACTATATTTTCTACTATGGTAGCAATAATCAATTGTGTCAGTTTAACGCAAGAAATATCGGGCGCCTAGATTAATAAAGGAAAATGAATACAACTTAGGGGTTCTTAACACAAACAACAATGGTGAAATCATTATATGATTGTTGATTAGAATAAGGAGGTATAAAACTAAAACTTTATGACTATCCAATTACTTGATACATCACAACATTGAAATAGAGACATTTGTATATGTAGATGCATAAAAAATGCCAAAGGTATTATTTGAAAATAGAAATTTTTGTCATCATAACAAAATATCAACATTAACACTTAAACAAGTAACATTAAGTTTTTATGATTACAACTTTAATTTTAAAGGAACTTTTTTGGCCTTACGGTCCACATCATTGGCTTAGTTACTTCCATTAATTCATAAGTTAGTGGTTTTTGTACATCTTTTTTGAAAAGTAGCATAGAAAAACCATTTCTCTAGTATTGAATCACCACAAAACCTCTAAAATAATTGGGACAATATTTTAAACTCAAATTTTCAACCAACTTTCTATCTTTAAGTAGTGGTTTAACAATAATAAAGTAAAATTTGTAAGTAAACTCAAAGCTTAACTTAATTGATTCATCCATGTGTCGTTAGAAATGTAACATCTAATAGGTCTAAAGTTCGAATCTAAACATCTACAATCTTTTCTCTATTCTCAATCTATAGTTTATTTTATACAAGAAAAAAAGTTAAAATTGTAAGCGTAGTTCTATAAATGGTTAACACATTAATAATAAATTACAAAATCATATATAATTAACAATCTTCACTAACAGAAGATGATTTTAATTTTTAAACAATTTTTTTATCTACTCCTTCAAGTAATCTTTTTATTTCTTATGTTTTAAAATATCAAATGAAATTAAAATATAAATCAGACATCACTAGAGAAAAGGCAATGGTTGAGAATTTCAATAAAGCACCCTATATAAAAGTCTTCAATGTAAACTAGCATTTTGTTTTTGCATGATATATAATGATAATGACTAAGTTAATTATCAAACATTAAAAATAACAATAAAGCATATATAATTTTACACCATCATATATATAGATTAAATTTGCTTACAATCACAAATTGACTTACATTCACTAGGAACAGTTTCATGGAAACAAGATAATCTTAACTACACAAAGAAATCAAAAATAAATTTCTAGGAAATTTAGAAATAAAAAAAATTTTGAAATATTCAAGTTTTAGAAAATATTGCAATATCGTAAAATGACAAATCTAAATCTAGAAAAGAAATCAAATCTTAAATGTAAATAATCAAACTTCAAGTCAACAGACTTAACAATTACACAAAAAAAAATCATAAATAAGCATAACACAAATTTAGTTGAAAAAATTTAACAATGTATCAAAAGAAGACTAGAAGTTTCACAAACTTTAAAAGCTAGGATTTCTTTTCAATTAAATATGTTTTCTAAGACAATAACTTTCAATATTTACATTAGTCCATATCATTTTGTCCAATATCTACATTAAATCATATTATTTTGTAATTCTCCTATGAGCATTTGCTTAACCACTCATGATACACTAAAGATTTTTTTTATGGTTAGGATTACTAGTATGCTCTCTAATCACTAAAATTAAAAATTCAATACCCCACTCATTACTAGGTTTGTGGAGTTTTGCTGCTTGTGGGGTGAACTTGAAACAGTGAGTTCAATAAAGAGAAACAGATGTTAAGAGAAAATGGCTTTAATGTGTGCTACAAATTGCACTTTCCCTCAAGCTTATTCTGCCCTTACCAATAATGGTATGTAACAAGAGTCATCAAATAGCCCTAAGATACAATGAAGCCAATATCTGAAATCACTATACACTAGTTAAATCAAACCATTAAATGCCTTATTTATGAAGAACAAAAGTATCTTTCTTCTATTTCATTTTTTGCTTGCTTTAATTGAGCATGATAGGAAATGAAGAACAAATAAGAATTTTGATTGGGTTAGATTGATTTTTTTTATTTGTTGGATATTTTGATCTCTATTTATAAAGATTCAATGAAAAGTGGTGTTGTTCATTCAACCAACTTATCTTTCCATTGAGTTTGCACCCTTTGGTGCTCAGTAAGAGCCATTGGTAACTTCTACCAGTTAAAGGACATTTCTTAAAAAGGTATGAATGGAGTTAAAATGAAACTAACTATTACAAACAAACTTATCAAAATTTAAACTAGGGGATTTGAATCCTTAACTCAGGGGTCCTGGTCCCTCTTTGTAAATTCTAATAGAGTATATTCCAAAA
>JBBYHO010221949.1:0-15435 GCA_038382025.1 Adansonia gregorii | reverse complement strand
AAAAAAAATATGAAAATTATTGTGAGAATCCATGTTCATTTTTTTGGGGATGCAGTTTGCTTCTAATGAAAATGGTGGAAGGAAAAGACTTCCCTACAAATCCAAGCATTAACATTTCATACCCCATTGAGTAGAATTTGTTTTTGCATGATGAAAAAAGGATGCAGATTTTTTTACGAGAATCCATCTTCGTCTCTTTTGCTGGACGAACTTTGATTCTAAAAAAAATGCTAAAAAAGAGCTTTTGTTGTGAATCAAAACATTAATATCATGTGTCCCAAAGAGAGTAATGTGTTTTTGTTGCCTAATCCTAAAAAGAATGTAGATGATTACAAGAATCCGTGTTTATCTCTTCTGATGGATGAACTTTGACTTTAAGGAAAATGGTGAAAAGAAAAACTTTTCATGTGAATCAAAGCATCAATACTGTGTATCTTAATAAGGAAAATAGTTTTTGTAGCCAATTTTGAAAAGATTAAGGATTATTACAAGAGCCTAGGTTCATCTCTTTTGGGGGCAAACATTGATCGTAAAAGAAATGGTAGAGAAAAAAGCCTTTCTTATGGAATTCAAGCATCAATATCGTGTATCCTAAAAAAAATGTGTTTTTGTGGCCTAGTCTTTAAAAGAATGTAGACTATTTTAGGAATCCATGTTCATCTCTTTTGAAGGATGAAATTTGATTCTAAGGAAAATAGTGGAAAGAAAAGCCTTTATTGTGAATGAAAGCGTCAATAATGTGTATCCTAATGAGAAGAATGTGTTTTTGTAGCCTAATAAAAAAATGGACATATTTGCAACAATCAATGTTCATCTGTTTTAAGGGACCAGCATTGATTCTAAGGAAAACGGTGAAAGTTAAGGCTTTACATGTTAATCAAGCCATCAATATCATGTATCCCAATGAAGGAATGTGTTTTTGCAGCCTACTCCCAAAGAGAATGTAGATTACGGCTAGAATCCATGTTCATCTCTATTGAGGGGTGAACTTTGATTTTAATGAAAATAGTGGAAGGAAAAGCATCCCATGCAAATTAAAATGTCCATATTGTGTATCCAAATTAGAAGAACGTGTTTTTTTAGCCTAAACTTGAAAGGAATGAAAATTATTCTAAGAATCCATGTTTATCTATTTTGAGGGATGCAATTTGCTTCTAATGAAAATGGTGGAAGGAAAAGATTTCCTTGCAAATCAAAGCATCAATATTATGTATCCTAATAAGTAGAATGTGTTTTTGTAGCCTAATGATGAAAAGGATGTAGATTTTTTATGAGAACCCATGTTCGTTTCTCTTGATGGACGAACATTGATCTTGAGGAAAATAGTAAAAGGAAAAGCTTTTCTTGTGAATCAAAACATCAATACCATGTGTCCCAAAAAGAATGTGTTTTTGCAACCTAATCCTAAAAATAATTTAAACGGTTACAAGAATCCATGTCTTCTCTTCTGATGGATGAACTTTGATTCTAAGGAAAATAGTGAAAAGAGAAGCTTTTCTTATGAATCAAGGCATCAATGTTGTGTATCTTAATAAGAAGAATTTATTTTTCTAGCTCAATTTTGAAAAGAATGCAGATTATTACAAGAACCTAGGTTTATCTCTTTTGAGGGGCAAGCATTGATTCTAAAGGAAATGGTGGAAAGAAAAGCTTTTCTTATGAAATCAAAGCGTCACCATCATGTATCCTAATCAAGAATGTCTATTTTTATGGCTTAGTCCTGAAAAAAATTAGAGTATTACAGGAATCCATGTTCATTTCTTTCAATGGATGAAATTTGATTCAAAGGAAAATAATGGAATGAGATACTTTTGTTGCGAACCAAAGCATCAATATCATGTATCCCAAAAAGCATAATGTGTTTTTGTAGCCAATGCCAATAAGATTGCATTTTTTTTTGGGATTGCTCATCTCTTTTGATGGATGAACTTTGATTCTAAGGAAGATGGAGAAAAGTAGTAACTTTTCTATTGAATCAAAGCATCAATATGATATATGAAGAGAATATGTTTTTGTAGCCCAACATCGAAGGCAATGCACATTATTATGAGAATCTATGTTCATCTTTTTTGATGGACGAGCATTTATTGTAAGGAAAATGCTAGAAAGAAAAGCTTTTCTTGCAAATAAATGCATCAATAACATGCATCCCAATGAGGAGAATGTGTTTTTATAGCCCAATAACAAAAATGGACATATTTACACCAATCCATGTTCATCTGTTTCAAGGGACCAACATTGATTCTAAGGTAAATGGCAAGAAAAATGCTTTATTTGCCAATTAAAGCATCAATATCAACTGTCCCAATGAGAAAAATGTGTTTTTGCAGCCTAGTCCCAAAAAGAATGCAGATTATTGCTAGTATTCATGTTTGTCTCTATTAAAGGGTGAACTCTGATTTTAATGAAAATGGTGGAAAAAAAAGTTTTCCATGCAAATCAAAACATCCATATTGTCTATCCAAATAAGAAGAATGTGGGTTTTTTAGCCTAAACTTGAAAAGAATGAAAATTATTATGCGAATCCATGTATATTTCTTTTAAGGGATGTAATCTACTTTTAATGAAAATGGTGGAACAAAAAGATTTCCTTGCAAATCAAAGCACCAATATTATGTATCCCAACAAGTAGAATGTGTTTTTGCCGCCCAATGATGAAAAGGATGTAGATTTTTTATGAGAATCCAAGTTTGTCTATTTTGATGGATGAACTTTTGATTTTAAAGGAAATGGAGAAATAAAAGCTTTTCTTGTGAATCAAAACATTAATATCATGTGTCCCAAAGAGAAGAATGTGTTTTAGTAGCCTATCCTAAAAATAATTTAGATGATTAGAAGAATCCATGTTCATCTCTTCTGATGGATGAATTTTTATTCTAAGGAAAATGGTGAAAAGAAAAGCTTTTCTTGCAAAGCAAAGCACTGATATTGTGTATCTCAATAAGGAGAATTGTTTTTGTAGCTCAATTTTAAAAAGAATATGGATTATTACAAGAACCTAGGTCTGTCTCTTTTGAGTGGTAGCATTGATTTTAAAGGAAATGGTGGGAAAAAAAAGCTTTTCTTGTGAAATCAAAGAATCAATATTGTGTATCCTAATTGGAAAAGTCCATTTTTATGGCCCAATCTTGAAAAGAATGCAAACTATTACATGAATCCATGTTCATCTCTTTTCATGGACAAACTTTTGACTTTAAGGAAAGTGATGGAAAGAAATGCTTTTTATGCAAATCAAAGCATGAATATCATGTATCCGAATGAGCATAATGTGTTTTTGTAGCCTAATACTAAAAAGATTACAAATTTTTACAGGGGATCTTATTGATCTCTTTTGATGGATGAATTTTGATTCTAAGGAAAATGGTGAACAAAATAACTTTTCTAGTGAATTAAAGCATTTACACCACGTATCTCAATGAGAAAAATATGTTTTTGTAGCCTAACGCTGAAAAGAATGCAAATTATTACGAGAATCCATGTCCATCTCTTTTGATGGATGAACATTGACTCTAAGGAAAATGGTGGAAAGAAAAGCCTTTCTCACTAATGAAAGCATCAGTAACGTGTATCCCAATAAGGACAATATGTTTTTATAGCCCAATAAAAAAAACGAACATATTTGTAGCAATCCATGTTCATCTATTTTGAGGGACCAGTATTGATCCTAAGGAAAACAAGGGAAGGAAAAGCTTTACTTGCGAATCAAAGCATCAATATTGTGTAACCCAATGAGGAGAATGTGTTTTTGCACCCTAGTCCCAAAAAGAATGTAGATTATTGCTAGAATCTATGTTTATCTCTTTTGAGGGGTGAACTTTGATTTTAATGAAAATGGTGGAAGGAAAAGTTTTCCATTCAAATCGAAACATCTATATTATGTGTTCGAATGAGAAAAATGTGTTTTGTTAGCCTAAACTCGAAAAGAATATGAGAATCCATGTTTAACTCTTTTAGGGGATGCAATTTGCTTTTAATAAAAATGGTGGAGGGAAAAGATTCCTTTGCAAATCAAAGCATCAATATCATGTATCCTAATAAGTAAAATGTGTTTTTGCAGCCCAATGATGAAAAAGATGCAGATCTTTTATACGAATCCACGTTTGTCCCTTTTGATGGATAAACTTTGATTCTAAGAAAAATGGTGAAAAGAAAAGCTTTTCTCATGAATCAAAACATCAATATCATGTGTCCCAAAGAGAAAAATGCGTTTTAGTAGCCCAATCCTAAAAAGAATATGCATGATTACAGGAATCCGTGTTCATCTTCTAATGAATGAACTTTGATTCCAAAGAAAATGGTGAAAAGAAAAGCTTTTCTTTCGAATCAAAGCATAAAAGCCATGTATCCTTATGAGGGCAATTGTTTTTGCAGGCCCATCCTGAAAGCAGTGTACATTATTACAAGAACCTGGTCTATCTCTTTTGAGGGACAAACTTTGATTTTAAAGGAAATGGCAAAAAGAAGAAGATGTGCCACATCATGGTTGGCCCAAGTTAAAAGGCCTAAAAGAGGATGAGTTTGAGTACATAGGTCCAATCACATGATCAAGGGGGTAAAAGAGTCAACTTAGTGTATGTGCTCGATAAGGAAGATCTTTGAACATTCCAAAAGTCTTTTTGAGCAGGAAAGCCAGTAGCATCAAAATTAGGAAAGTTTTGGTGTGCAAATTATTACTTAATCTTCAAGGCTTTCAATTTTTTTATAAAAGTTTTAATTCCTTAACTTGCAAGGAATTTTATTTTCTTCATGAGTATGGAATATCTTAATTAATTACTTAGGATTTAGTTTCCTTTTCTTGTAGAGGCTTTTGGCCAATCCTCTACTATAAATAAGACAACTTATGCTTGTTTTTGGAACATTCAGAGTTGATCAATAAAGTTAGCTGATTATTTTAAATTCATTTTTCTTATCCAAGTCTTCTTGGTGGTGAGTTTGTGAGACTTATCTTTTAGATTTCTCATCCCTAAAAGTGGCATCCAACCCTTGTATTGATTGTAGCAAGGATTCTTATCAATCAATCAAGGTTTATGCCTCCTATGCTTTCAATTTTAAGATATTTTTTAATTTTCTTCTATTTCTGTCTTCAATCATTAGAGATCTATTTCTATTGAGTTCTATTCTGATAAGACTCATCATTATTGGCATAAGAGCTAAGGTTTTTGAGATTTAGAATCATAGACACCATGTCAGAAGGTAGTGAGACCCATACACTGCCAAATCTGAGATTATAGCAAGGAATGCATTTTGAACAAGCTCATCTTGTATCCTTTCAATGCAATAATAAAGAGATTCATAGATGCATGGATCAGCTTATGTGTATGGTGGAAAGATTGACCGTGAATCAGCCACAAAACAATTAGCCACGATGATGAAGGGTTGATCATAATGAAGGTGATAAGTATGATGATTCAAGCATAGAAGATGAACTTGAAGAAGCCCCAAGGCAACTCTAGCAACCAAGAACCTTTGATAATATCAAGGTGAAGATTCCACCTTTTCGTGGAATAAGCTCTCTTGAAGAGTACTTGGAATGGGTACAATGTGTTGAGAAAGTTTTTGAGTGCCAAGAATATACGGAGCCTAAAAAGGTAAAACTTGCAACTCTAGGGTTTATTGATTATGCTAATTCATGGTGGGAGAATGTGAAAATGCAAAGAAGGCATGAAGGAGAAAATCTAGTCTCCACGTGAAAGCTTATGGAAAAGAGGCTTGTACCTTAATACTATAAGCAAGAATTATTCCTCAAGTTGCAGACCTTGCAAGAAGGAGCCTATTGTGTTAAGGATTATGTGAAAGAGTTTCAGATGTTAATGATGCGATATGATTTACAAGAGGGTCAAGAACAAACCATTGCAAGATTCATTAGTGGCTTGCATAAGGAGATTGTAGATTCACTAGAGTTACAACCATATGCCACATTGGATGATGTGATTACATTGGCTATAAAGATTGAATAGCAGCGCAAGAAAGACCCATCTAGGATATGTAAACCTTACACCTTATCCTCTTCTTCATCTTAAATCTCTAAAATGGTCACAAAACTAGAAGAAAAGAAAGATCCTACTAAGGTGACTGTGGTTGAAAAAGGGAAAAAAAGTTGAAAATTCCTAACCTTCAGTAAGAAGCCATGACATCAAGTGTTTTAGTGCCTCGAGCGTGGACACATAGCTTCTCAATCTCTTAACAAAACGGTAATGATTGTTCGTAAATCAGTTAAAGAAGTTATTAGTGAGAATGAGTTAGATTCAAAAGTAAAAGCAGAAAAAAAGCAAGTCGCAACTCCTGAGGAAGTAAAATTACTTATTATTTGCCACAATTTAGCCATGCAATAAAAAAAAGAGAATAAACAATGGGAGAATATCTTCCACACCTATTGCAACATTAAAGGCAAGGTATGTGGTTTAATCATTGATGGAAGGAGTTGCACTAATATAGCCTCGACTGCATTGGTAATAAACTAAACCTCACCACAACTAAAAATCCACATCCTTATCATTTGTAATGGCTAAACAATGAGGGAGACCTAAGGGTTACAGAATAGGTGAAGGTGCCATTTACCATAAAAAGGTAAAGGATAAAGTAACATGTGAAGTGGTGTTAGCCATGTGCTGCTTGGAAGACCTTGGCGGTTTGACTAAGAAGTTATGCATCATGGGCATGTAAACATATTTTTGTTTGCAAGGATGGTAAATGTGTGCTATTGACACCTTTTCGCCTTTCCCAGGTAATATAAGACCAGTTGGTGATCAACAAAGTAATGAAGGAAAACTTATTTGCCAATAAGAGGGAGGTAAAACATGCTCCAATATCTGATGAGATTGTTTACTCATTGATAGTTAAAGAGATTTGAAGTGAAGGTGGAGCTCTCCATCTAAAATTGGATAATATATTGGAGGAATTTTTAGATGTTTTCTCTAAAGAGCTTCTAAAAAAGTTACCATCGATCCATGGCATAGAGCATCAGGTTGATCTAACACTTAGTTTGACCTTGACTAATAGACCAACATATCAATGTCACCCAGAAGAAGCTAAAGAACTCCAATGGCAAGTGATGGAGTTGATGGAGAAGTGTTTTGTAATGAGTGCATGAGTTCGTGTGCAGTACTAGTTCTTTTAGTGCCCAAGAAGGATGGATCAAGGTGGATGTGTGTAGATAGCTGAGCTATTAACAAGGTTACAATTAAATACTACTATCCCATCACACGGCTTGATGACATGTTGGATAAGTTGTATGGTTCCTCTATCTTTTCGAAGATTGATCTCAAGAGTGGATACCATCAGATTTGAATGAAAGAAGGTGATGAATGGAAAATAGCCTTCAAAACTAAGTTTGAGTTGTATGAATGGATAGTCATGCTATTTGGCTTGTCCAACACTCCTAGCACATTTATATGGGCAATGAATCATTTTAGAAAATTCATTGATCATTTTGTTGTTGTTTATTTTGATGACATACTTGTCTATAGTAGGAGCTCTGATGAACATATAGAGCATCCTACAAAGTTATTTGAAGTGCTTACAAAAAAGAAGCTATTTGCCAACATTAAGAAGTGCACGTTTTGCAAGGATCGTCTAGTTTTTCATGGCTTTCTCATTTCCCAAAATGGAGTAGAGGTTGATGAAGAAAAGGTTAAAGTTATCAAGGAGTGGCCAAATCCCAGTAATGTTGTTGAAGTCTAAAGTTTTCATGGCTTGGCATCCTTCTATAGATGATTTGTGAATAATTTCAGCACCATTCTAGGTTTTTGGACTAAGTGCATGAAGAAAGAAATAGATTTTAAGTGGATTGCAATAGCACAGTGAAGTTTTGACTTGATTAAAGAGAAGTTAAATTCAGCTCCCATACTAGCAATACTTGGTTTCTCTAAGATCTTTAAAGTGGAGTGTGATAAGTTAGGAATTGGGATTGGAGCTATTCTTAAGCAAGATGGGCATCCCATTGCCTATTTCAATGATACGTTAAGTGGTTCTTGTCTTAACTACTCAACCTATGATAAAGAGTTCTATCCACTGATTGGCACATTGAAACTTGGCAACATTAATTATTACCCAAGGAGTTTATGATTCATACAAATCATGAGTCATTAAAACATTTAAAGGGAAAAGTAAGTTGAATAAGAGACATGCCAGGTGATGGAGTTCTTAGAGATGTTTCCCTATGTAATCAAGTACAAGAAAAGGAATGCCAACTTTATAGCTATGCACTTTTGTGAAGGTATGCACTAATCTCTATGCTTAATATGAGATTAATAGGGTTTGATTTGATGATAGAATTTTACAAAGAGAACTTATACATTGCAAAAATCTATTAAAAGTGCACAAAAGAAGTAAATGAAGGTTATTTTTGGCATAAAGGCTTTCTCTTCTAGTCTAGCCAGTTATGCATTCCTATTTGTTCAATTCAAGAGCTTTTGGTGCATAAAGCTCACAGTGGAGGTCTTGCTGAACACTTTGGTGAAAGAAAGACTTTAGAAGCATTGAAAGAACACTTCTATTGGCCATCAATGAATTGAGATGTTCATAAACTTGTACAAAGATGTGTCACGTTCAAAAAGACAAAGACAAGGAGATGGAACGAGGGTTATACATGCCTTTGCCCATGCCTAAACATCCCTAAGAACATGTAAGCATGGATTTTGTTTTAGGTTTACCTAAGACATTACAAGGAAAATATTCGTAATGGTTGTAGTGGATCATTTTTTTAAAGATGTCATACTTCATTCCAAGCCATAGAACTAACAATGCAAACCCTATAGCTGATTTGTT
Source organism: Adansonia gregorii (assembly GCA_038382025.1). Lineage (NCBI taxonomy): Eukaryota > Viridiplantae > Streptophyta > Magnoliopsida > Malvales > Malvaceae > Adansonia > Adansonia gregorii. The sequence goes on along the minus strand of JBBYHO010221949.1, from coordinate 6,669 downwards.
CTTTAAGGAAATAGTTTGATTGCATGGGATTCCTAAAAACATCGTTTCTGATTATGATGCTAAGCTTATAAGTTATATGTGGAAGACTTTATGGAAGAAGCTTGGAACCAAGTTATTATTTAGCATAGCTTGTCATCCATAAACTGATAGGCAAACTGAGGTGGTGAATAGAACACTTTTAGCTTTGCTTAGGATAGTGGTGAACAAGAATCTAAAGAATTGGGATAAATGCTTAGCAAATATAGAGTTTGCTTATAATTGTAGTGTAAATAGCACTACTAAGCATTCTCGTTTTGAGGTGGTCTATGGTTTTAACCCAACTACACCTCTTAATTTAGCACCAGTACCAATTAGCAAGAGTAGCTATATAGATAGAGCTATGAAGGCTCAAATGATGAAGAATATGCACAAGGAAGTTAGAGAATAGATCGAGAAGAAGAATAAAGCTTATATAAGATCAACAAACAAAAAAAAAATGAGTTCTATTCAAATTGGGAGATCTTGTGTGGATTCATCTTCGATAAGAGAGGATTCCTAATCAAAGAAAATCTAAGCTGATGCCATGAGTTGATGGTCTTTTTAACATCCTTGAGTCGGTAAATAATAGTGCTTACAAGCTTAATTTACCCGAATAATATAATGTGAGCACCACGTTCAATGTTTGAGATCTTACATCTTATTTTAAGGACACCTTAGAAGATGGAGATGGTGTGGATTTTCGAAAAATCCTTTTTAACAAGGGGGAGATGATGTGCCACATCATGGTTGGCCCAAGTTAGAAGGCCTAAAAGAGGATTTGAGGGCAAATCCTCTTCCATGTTTCTTAGAATCAATGCTGGTCCCTCAAAATAAACGAATGTGGATTCTCAAAATAATGTCATTTTTCCTTAATTGGGCTGCAAAAACACTTTCTCCTCATTGGGATACATGTTATTGATGGTTTGACTCAAAAGAAAAGCTTTTCTTTCTCCATTTTCCTTAGAATCAATAATCGTCCATCAAAAGAGATAGACGTGGATTCTCTCAATAATCTGCATTTTTTTGGGGTTGGACTACAAAAATGCATTCTCTTCATTGAGTGACATAATATTGAAGCTTTAATTCACAAGAAAAGCTATTTTTCACCATCTTCCTTAGAATCAAAGTTCATCCATCAAAAGAGACAAACATAGTCTTTTGTGAAAAAATATGCATTCTTTTTGGCATTGGCCTACAAAAACACATTATGCTCATTCATATACATGATATTGATGCTTTGATTTACAAGAAAAGCATTTCTTTCCATCATTTTTCGTAGAATCAAAGTTCGTCCATCAAAAGAGATGAACATGGATTCTTATAACAATTTGCATTCTTTTGGGGATTGGGCTACAAAAACACAGTTCCTGATCAAGATACATGATATTGATGATTTCATTTCACAAGAAAAGCTTTTCTGTTCACCATTTCCTTTAGAATCAAAGTTTGTCCCTCAAAAGAGGCAGACTTGGGTTCTTGTAATAATCTACTTTTTTTTTCGGGTTCGGCTACAAAAATAAATTCTCCTTATTTGGGTACATGATTTTGATGCTTTGATTTGCAAGAAAAGCTTTTCTTTTCACTATTTTTGTTAGAATTAAAATTTGTCCATCATAGAAAATGATAATGGATTCTTGTAATCATCTGCATTCTTTTTAGGATTGGGCTACTAAAACACATTCACCCTTTGGTGTCTTAAAATCCCAATTACTAATTTGGATCAAAAACTAGAAAACTAAAAAAATAATAAGAAACGAATTACGATTCTTGACCTGACAATTTAAATACAAAACATAAACCAAGAATACCAAGGGAATTGGAAACTTGACCTAGTGCTTTAGTATCAATTGCAAACCAAGAATATCAAAAGTTGAATAGCATAAGATTAGTAAACCTTGATAGTTCTGATGGAGTCCAAAGAAAAACTCAAAGAAATTTACCTCATTAAAAAGACTGCTTGTATTAATCTTCTAAAGAAAAAAACTAAAAACTAGTCTTACAATTGCAATAGACTATTATAACTAAAAGACAAAACCTTAAGACATCCTAGCAAGTGAAACTTGTATAAGACTTTAGATGGCCAATTATAATGTTAAAACAAAGCTTCAGGCCCAATAACTAGTGTCCTAATGCATGGGCCTTTCGTATAGATACTTAAAATAATTAAAATAACATGTGGTAGGCATGTGCCACTTATTAGATGTAAACAAAATATAAGCCTAAATATCAACATTTGGCCCAATTGCTAAATAACTTCCTCACAAGCTTGAAGTAAGTTAACTAAGCATGGCTAATTGAAGCCTACTCCCTTCCTGAAGTCCATATCCATGCCATCTCCACCTTTAGCTTCTCAAAAGAATAGCTTCTTGATTAATACTTCTATAGCTTTTTGTACTTGTTTAGCTTGAGCTCATGTAACTCACGAAGGCAGATAGCTCACTTGCTCCGAATTATTGGGTTATAACCATGCAATGGATTTTGTTGGGACACAATACACATGCAAGTGCATGGTGTGGATAGGGAAACAATTAAAACTTTTTGTTTACTTTTGTATTACCATTTTTATTAAATTGATGATTATTCGAAAATAAGATAATCTTGACAATCATGCCAAAAAAAAAAATTACTTGATAAAATGAAAAAAGTGGTCATAGTTAAATAATGACTGAAGATTGAAAGAATCGAGAACCTAGCAAGACACAGCTAGTTATTGGCCTAACTCTCTATACTATGCCCAGTGGAGTCACCCAGCTATCGCAACATACCCTAGGGTGGATCCTCACGAATTTATAGGTGTATATGACTTAAAATTTTTTTCTGACTTGGGAATGTCTTCTTAACAGAGACTTTTCCTTTGCGACGTGATAAAAACGAGAAAGTATAGATTCTCGACTTATGATACAGTGAGGGGACCATAATATTGGTCTCGGATGACCATCAGGAAATGGCCATTGCTTGGAGTCACTGCTGATCATTTTAAGCTAAGCATGACCAGATGCCTATTGAAACCTATGTTTTGAGTTACAAAACTCAAAATATCAATCCCATGGTCTACATAGTGCAAAGATTCATCTTTTAGGTTTAGGAGTTGGTTATGCACGATGAGGCATGAACCTCTTCACGATGCCTGAAATTGGTACCTTACTAGTTATGTCTTATCTCAGTTTTTATTTTTTTCGATCTTAACTCATCACTATTTTGATACAGCCCTCTTTTAATGCATGAATCTTATAGAAATACAAATCCAGGATTTGATGAAAAAGATTTAATCTCATATACGCCCCGGAGAGATAGAGAACATAGAGATTTTCAATAAAAATGACCTTTGGATTTTACTTTGAAAAATAGAATATTCCAATTAGGGCACTGGAGAGATATGCACTCGAAATATTACCTTTGGTTTCATTAAGATTCATCGTTTGGTTCAGGAGTTGGTTATGCATGATGAGGCATGAACCTTTTCACAATGCTTGAACTTGGTACCTTACTAGTTATGTCTTATCTCAGTTTTTATTTTTTCGATCTTAACTCATCACTATTTCGATACAGCCCTTTTTTAATGCATGAATCTTATAGAAATACAAATCCAGGATTTGATGAAAAAGATTTAATCTCATATACGCCCTGGAGAGATAGAGAACATAGATTTTCAATAAAAATAAACTTTGGATTTTACTTTGAAAAATAGAATATTCCAATTTGGGCACTGGAGAGATATGCACCTAGAATATTACCTTCGGTTTTATTTGAAATGATTGTAAAACATGAATGCAAATAATCATCACTAAGAAATCACATTAGTAAGGCAACAAATGATGTAACATAATATGGATCATTCAATGCAATGATAAAGAAAAGGGATGGACTATTGGAATTTATCTCGTAATTGGCATCAATTATCTAGAAATAACCCAATCGATGATTTTAGAGATGCAACTGGCTTTCTTGATTGAGAGAGATTTGTTTGACACATTCATGGAAGTCTGGGAAAGAGGAAAAAGAAAAAAAATTAATTGTAGTTGAAAGACAAGGTCAAAGTATCCCTTTAAAAAGGTAGGGTTAGAGTATCCTCGTGGATGACAAATAATTTTGACAATGGAGGATTTTTCAATCTCGATAATTTTGAAAAGCAGGTTTGGAGTGTCCCCGTAGAAGGTTGGCATTGGAGTATCCTGAAAGTGACATATCTGATACTCTTTAATGAAGTTGAGTTGGAAAACTTAAGTTGACAAAACTTTGTGATTTAGGAAATGTGAGCATTTTGACAACTTCTGGCAAAAGCAATTATTGTGAATAAGGATGGTAAAGATGTAAAATATGTTTATGCCTTGATACGAGCCTATGGGAGGTCAAAGCATGTTTTCGAGGCTGATCGGGATGATATGGTGACATTTAATGGTCTCAAGACAAAGCTCGGGAAAATAACTTAATTTTGACCACAACCAAAAACAAAGGACAACATCGCGCTATCCCACTTTCTAAATTTATTTTAAATTGGTTTGAAGGCTTCAGAGGGTGGAGAAGATACCGTTAGAAAGGTAACTCGACGAGGGCCAATCTAAAAATTCCCAATATCCCAATAAGTCACTTTCCAATGGAATAAATTTTCAAGTTCGGATTAATTTTGCTGCTAGTAAAGCGTACAAAAAACAAGGTGTGTCAAAATTTGAAAAATCATTGCAGACTCATTTGGTATCAAAAAATTGCAAATAATACCATTCTAGAAAGGGAATTTCATTTAATTTTTAGGAAAAATGTTGGACAGGTTCGGAAAAATATTTTAGTGGGCCTAAAGGGCCCAACCAGAATGACCTTTGTTCACTCCAAGGATTCTAGACAGTCTACGTTTGAAAAATCATAACTCTTTCATCCTTACTGATCTGGGGATGAGCAAAACCTCATTTTAAAGATATTTTGTCACAATTTTGGCCAAAAATATTATAAAACTCACAAAAAATCATTTTGGATTTTAAAATGATTTTTAAATTTGTAATAGTGAAGTTGCCAGCAGAGGACAAAGCAAAGTAGAGAATACTTCTTATTTTCTCTATGTTTACATGCCCAAACTCGAGTCATCGACATTCGAACGTCCATGACTAAAGGGAAAGAGTGGCATGAGCATCACGAACTCCTTTGCATAGCCCTAGACTAATTTGGGATGATGAAACAGCCCGTTGATCATACCACTCAAGGTTTTGATTCAAAAATAAGGCACGAACATTTCAGGAGCAAGTGTAAGGCCATTTTCGTTGCAAAATCATAAGATTTAAGCTCGTTTAACCAAGAATCTAGATCTGGAAAACTTAATTTTCCCTAAGATTTTTTTTGCTAATTTTTTAAAAGATGCTAAGTCCATGCTAATCCTCATTGGTTGAGGTTAACATGCTTAGCTTTGGGAGGTTTAGAAAATCAATTTTTGGTAGCCATCAAACATGCATTTAGACATGGCAAGACCATGAAGATACAAGGGGATGGTTCAAAACATAAATGGCGATGCTAACTTTACCAATGATCTAGACAAAGAAAATGCTATGCACTTTAACAAGAAAATGTTATGGATGCTGAAAATGGCAATGATTCATGACAAGATACATGCTAATATATAAACATCCTTGAAAAATGTTAGGCTAATGATTTATACATGGATTGATCATAACAAGATGCATGGATATGACAAAAGATCCTTGAGCAAGAGCTATCAAAATAATAAGGAGGAAATGAGGCATTTTGCACATCAAAGGGGCATTAAGGCATCAAATCCTAAACTACCACATCTAAAAGCTACAATAATGCATGAAAATCTTAAGAGGTTGATGGAAACATGGTGAGCTCAATAAAATAATGAAGATGCTAAAAAATAAAAAATGAAAGTGATAAAGTAGGAAGTTATGCCAACAGAACTTCAATTTTTAGCCAAAAAGTTGAAGCAGCAGAGATGGCTAGAATTTCCCTCTTTTTTTTTTTTGCTAATAAACAAGAAAAAGAGAGAAACAATGAGGGTTTTGGTTCTGGCATAGATGAGGGTGATTTTCAGAATGTGGTTGCAAATGAGTGTTTTGGGGTTATTTTGGGTCCTGAGTAAAGAGCTACGAGTTTTCTTGATCTATGAATGTGTTTTCAAAGCTAAAAATGAACTAGAATCTAAAGTCCTTTAGCTGAGATATAAGTAGTCTATTTATACCAGCATTTTGAAGCCAATTTGGAGTTGTTTTTGGTCATTTCTCAAGGGAGATAAAGTGACGTCAGCTTGGTGGCTATAGAATAGCTTTAGGGAGCAATTTGCTGCCTATGTGATGGAGATAGGGTGGCTGGTTTAAATGCTGAAATGATTTTCCAGCAAGTAGGGTAGCTGATGGTGATCTTGGTCAACAAACTAGGGAGGAGTAGGGTGATCATATGATATTGATCTTTTTTATCTAAGTTAGACTTAAAAAAATGTTTTGATTAGTTCAAAAGTCCAAATTCATAATCTGATATGGGTTTTGATCTTTTTTTTATGCAAAGAAATGAGTTTAAATTGAGTTTTTGATCAATGTTGTACGAGTCAAAAATGCCCAAACTATGGAAAATGGCCTATATGTATTGATACATTACAGAATGTATTGATGCATTTGGTCTAAAAACCTTGAGTGTATCGATACAATAATCATT
>JBBYHO010221404.1:17842-34613 GCA_038382025.1 Adansonia gregorii | reverse complement strand
CTTGAGAGGGGTGCTTTTCGAATTGATAATGGCCCAGCACCTAATGTGGCAGCAAATCCCTTACCAGATCACACTGACCCTAGGATTAATGCTATGATTGCTGAAGAACGAAGACAAACAAAGTCAAAAGCCCAAGAAGTTAAAACTTCTATGGTAGAGGTATGGGCAATCCTGATGAAAGGAAAAATCCTTGGTTAAGATTATGGAAGTATCAGAGGTCAATATGATCTTGGTGCTAACTTATGCAAATTCCATAAAAGATCAGGACACACTTTGCAAACTTGTAGAGAATTTTTAACCATAATCCAATGAATGATGGATAATGGTGAGATTGAATTCTTTGAAGAAGTTGGACTAGAGGAAGAAAAATCAGTCAACATGGTTGGTGAAAGATTATCGCAGCCACTCTATGGGGTTTGTCACCCTTTTATCATTCATAGCAATCAACCTAAGATGACATTGCCTAGAATTGAGGTCACTTCTATGCTCATTATAAGAGCACCAACTCTATTCCCGTATCAAAATAGCAAGCAAGTACTATAAAAGTATGATGGTGGGATAACAACTCCAGAGGTTGTTACAAGCCAACTGGCTACTATTGATATAACCGAGGTAAGCCATGTGACAAGGAGTGGTCACATCTACAGCCCAGAAACTACTAAGACCAATGTGAAGACCAAGTCAAAAGGACAGGTATCTAGAAAAGTAAAAGTTATCGAAGATAGCCCAATAGAAGTACAAGAACCAGTAAAGGAAAAAGAGGCAACTGAATTCCTAAAGTACATCAAGCACAGCGAATACAGTGTCATAGACGAATTAAAATAGCAACCAGCAAAGATCTCCTTACTGACTTTATTGCTTAGTTTTAAACTTCATTGGAATGCTTTGCTTAAAGTACTAAATTAGGCCTATGTCCCTCAAGGCATTCTGTCAATAAACTCGACTGCTTGGTAAACAATATCGTCACTGACAACTTTATATCATTTAGTGAGGATGAAATTTTACCAGGGGGCAGCATTTGAACAAAAGCTCTCACATCACAACTCATTGTGGAGGGACCATTCTGCCTAAAGTCTTTATTGATAATGGATCAGCTTTGAATGTAATACCATTAATCACGTTGTCTCGCTTACCAGTTGATGTCAGTCAGATCAAGCACAGCCACACAATTGTTAAGGCATTCGATGAGACCAAGAAAGAAATCAAGGGAACTATCTTGATCACTTTAGATATTGGCCCTTGCCCATTTGAGATCGAATTTCATGTAATGGATATTGTTCCAACATACAACAGTTTGTTAAGACAACCATGGATTCATTTTGCCAGGGTCATCCCATCATCTTTGCACTAAAATGTTAAATTCATAGTTGATGAAAAGTTGATTAGCTTATCCGAGGAAGAATTTCTACTAAAGCCTCTTACGTTGAAATAAATACTGAAATTAAGGAGTGCTATTTTAGATCCTTTGAAATCATCAGTGCCACTTTTGTTGCAAAAAGGTCTGTAATCCTGAAAGCTAAACTTTCAAACAGCACCCGCATGGGTCTCAATCACAGTCGAGAAAGGAGCTCGAGCTGGAAGTGGACTAGGGAAACGTTTACAAGGAATCAGTCAGGCCATTAATGTCAATGGTAAGAAAGATACATATGGATTAGGCTTCAAGCCAGAAAGAGTTCAAAAGAAGAAGTTCGTAAAAAAATGAGAGAAAAGCAGCCATATCTAGGTGTTGGCCAACAGTTAGGTAAAAAATCAACTCTTTACCCCTCTTTGGAGGAAATTTTTTCTTATGGAGGAATCAGTCTAGAAAATGAAGATAAAGTAGCCAGGAATGTTGTTCTGGTGATTAATGAAGCCTTCGAGGAGCATCATGTTGCTGCCATTGAAATAGACGATGAAGAGTTCATTAAGGATCATGGGATTCACCCATGCCCCTTGAATATGTTTTAAGGAATTGGACATGTGTTGAGAGAAGCATAGTGTCTAGGCCGATCCCAAAGTAATAACTAAGAAATGAACTCTGTTATCTGTAGATCTTTTTGTAAGAACTCAAAATGTTAATTTATCATCAGTAAAAATGTAATGCACGTAATCTTTCCTTATATAATCTTTCTTGGCTCTATTCCTGTCTTACATCCATTTAATTTATGATTTCTTATCTCAGCATCCCTTTTCCATTTCTTTGCATCCATACCTAATTCATATTCTCTAATCTTTTGCCTATTTCTTCTTTACTTTTGTTTCTGCAGTGAAGTAGATAAATTTGATCAGGATTCAAAGGTTAATTTTGAACATATTATTTGCTCAAACGAGGTTGATCTTAAAGAAGATGTTGATGATCATACCTTGCCTTCTGATTTGTTAAAAATAATTGAATGAGAAGATGAGTGCATAATACCCCATGATGAGCCCATTGAGATTATTAATTTGGGGAATGAAGAAAATGATAAGAAAGAGATCAAAATAGGAACCGCCATAAAAGCTTCTACCTGAGAAGATCTGATAAGCCTGCTACATGAATTTCAAGACATCTTTGCATGGTCTTATCAAGACATGCCAGGATTGAATGAGGAGATTATGGTTCATAAATTACCCTTAAAGCCGGAATGTAAACCGGTTCAATAGAAGCTAATGAAAATGAAATCGAAGATGCTATTGAAGATAAAAAAAGAGGTTAAGAAGCAGTTTGAATCCAGATTTCTAAAGGTGGTAAAATATCTGGAGTGGGCTGCAAACATTGTCTTAATTCCCAAGAAAGACGGAAGAGTTAGAATGTGTGTAGATTACTGAGACCTCAATCGAGCAAGCCTAAAAGATAATTTCCTTCTCCGTCATATACACACCCTGGTTGATAATACTATAAAGAACTATTTATTTTCCTTCATGGATGGATTTTCAGGATATAATAAAATTAAAATGGCTCTAGAGGATATGGGGAAGACCACGTTTGTCACAATATGAGAAACATTTTGTTATAAAGTATTGCCATTTGGGTTAAAGAATACGGGAGCAACTTACCAAAGAGCAATGGTCACCCTATTCCGTGACATGATGCAGAATGAGATTGAAGTGTACGTTGATGACGTGATTGCCAAGTCCCTTCAAGAAGAAAGTCATGTAGCAGACTTGCGAAAGTTGTTTGAAAGGCTAAGAAAATATCGATTGAAGCTAAACCTTGCAAAATGTATATTCAAAGCTAGGTCTAGAAAATTATTGGGTTTTGTCATAAGCGAAAGTGGAATTGAGGTTGATTCAGATAAAATCAAAGCTATACAGGAGTTGCCATCCCTGGGCATGCCAAAAAAAGTAAGAAGTTTCTTGGGGAGATTGAATTACATCGCTAGATTCATATCTTAACTCATAGATAAGTGTGATCCAATTTTTTGACTTTTGCGAAAACAAAATCCTGGTAAGTGGGATAGTGAATGCCAAAATGCTTTGGAGAAAGTTAGGAAATATCTCTCTAATCCACTGGTATTGGTACTGCCTGTTCCAAGACGATCTTTGATCTTGTATTTGTCAGTATTCGAAAGATCCATGGGCTGTGTGTTGGGGTAACATGATGAGATTGGAAAGAAAGAGCAAGTAATCTATTACCTCAGTAAAAAATTTTTGGATTACAAGGTAAATTATTCCCATATAGAGAAGATGTGTTACGCTTTGGTCTGGACAGTGAAAAGACTCTGACAGTACATGTTGTATCATGTTACAAGGCTGATCACCAAAATGGACCCAATTAAATATCTATTCAAAAAGCCAGCTTTATTAGGAAGGATAGCGAGGTGGCAAGTTCTACTATCCGAATATGATATCATTTATATAAGCCAAAAGGCGATCAAAAGAAGTGCCATTACTGAATTCTTAGCAAGTCAGGCGCTTGACGATTATCAGGCATTGGATTTTGAATTCCCTGATAAGGACTTGATGAATATTACGGTTGAAGAAGAAGAAAAGTCATCGAAAGGATCTCAATGGAAAATGTATTCTGATGGAGCATTAAATGCATTAAGGCATGGAATCGGCATAATTTTAATATCTCCAGAAGGGGATTATTACCCTTTTACAGCCCGAATAATTTTCGATTACACCAACAATGTGGCAGAATATGAGGCATGTATTATGGGCTACGAGTAGCATTAGAAAAGAAGGCCCAGGTATTGAAAGTTTACAAAGATTTAACCTTGGTAATTCACCAATTGTGTGGAGAATGGGAAACACGAGACCCAAGGTTGTAGCAATATAAAACATTAATTCTAGAATTAATAGAAGAATTTAAAGTAGACTTTGTTCATCTGTTCCGTGATGACAATCAAATGGTAGATGCTCTAGCCACTTTGGCTTCTATGTTCAAAGTAAACAAAGGGCAGGAGGTGACACCCATTGAGATAAGTATTTATGAATTCCCTGCAAACTGCTACAACATTAAAATTAAGGCAGATGGCCTTTCGTGGTATCACGATATCAAAAATTATTTAAAAGATCGAATATATCCTCTAAATGCCTCAGAAACTGATAAGAGACCTTAAGAAGGTTGGCACTGAATTTTTTTGTCTTGGACGGAGAGATTTTATATAAGAAAGTTTTGACCAAACATTGTTAAGGTGTGTTGATGCTTCAAAAGCAAAGAAAATAATAGAAGAGGTATATGAAAGGGTTTATGGGATTCATGCCAATGGATGTAAGATGGCAAAATAAGTCATGAGATTGGGCTATTTTTGGACGACTATGGATAGTGACTCTATCAAATACGCCTAAAAATGCCATAAGTGTCAAATTTATGCTGATAAGATTCATGTCCCACCCTCACCGTTACATGTCATGACTGCGCCATGCCCTTTTTCTATATGAGGAATGGATGTCATTGGACCTATTACTCCTACAGCATCGAACTGGCATTGTTTCATCTTAATGGCCGTTGATTATTTCACTAAATGGGTGGAAGCCACTTCTTTTACAAATGTTATAAGATTAGTGGTGATTAAATTTTTAAAGGCCAATATTATTTATAGATTCAGGGTCCGTGAAAGAATTATAACAAATAATGCCTCCAACTTGAATAATAAATTGATGATGGAGGTTTGCACTTAGCTCAAAATCTTTCATCACAATTCGGTCACATATCGTCCGAAGATGAATAGGGCCGTAGAGGCTGCCAACAAAAATATTAAGAAGATTGTTGGAAAAATGGTGAAGACTTATAAAGATTAGCACGAGAAGCTTTCGTTTGCTTTCTTTGCTTATCGTACCTTAGTACAGACCTCGATTAAGGCAACACCTTACTCATTGCTGTATGGCACAGAGGCAATACTACCAATTAAAGTTGAGATCCCATTACTTCGAATATTAATGGAGACCAAATTGGAAGAAACTGAATGGGCATGAGATCACTACGAACAATTAAAATTTATTGAAGAAAAGAGGTTGAAAGTGATCCAGCATGGGCAAATGTACCAGAAAAGGATGATGAAGGCCCATGATAAGAAAATTCATCCAAGATAATTTCATGAAAGAGAACTTGTGCTGAAGAAAATCCTCTCGATACAAAAAGATCTACGAGGCAAATGGGCACCCAACTGGAAAGGGCCCTATGTGGTCCACAAGGCATTCTTAGGAAGCGCATTAATCCTTGCCAAAATGGATGGAGATGTCTTGCTAAACCCCATTAATGTAGACAGTGTAAAGAAATACTATGCTTAAAAAAAAACAAAAAAAACCAAAACAAAATAAAAGAAAGAAAGAAAATAAGATCGGATGAAAACCTGAATAGGGCATTCGATTAAAGATGATATATGGGGAGGCTTCAAGTTGAAAGCCCGAAAGGATGGCTCAAGCAAAAGAAAAAAATGATCGGATCATAGGCATAATATAATTAAATGCATCTATAAAAAAATGGATCTATGTAGAAGCAAATATTTTGTTCAGAAAAAATATTCGAAGATCTGAATTCAGCTGTCTAGACCTTTTTTTTTTTTATACTTATTATTATCTTTGTGAATCATTTCTTAGGCATTTTACCTTTCTTTCTGTAAAATAGCTAATATTTTACTTTTTTTCTTTGAAATACAACCTCTGTTAGACTATCGATCGTGCTAACATTTTTTCTAAATGATAATTAACAACTTAAAGAAATAAGGATGGATTAAAATAGATAACATACTAATTTCTTTGACTTACTTTGGAATAAGGTCAAAATATTATGAAAATCTTGGTTCACGTCTTAATTTCTTCGAACATTCTAGGAAGCATTAAATATGTTTAAATGATATTCATTATTTTGTTCTGGTCGGCAAGGGAGTTGATGGAGATTTCAGGTTCTTGTTACATTCCAAAAACCACAGATGGCTAGGGGCAGCGACACCCCATAGGTTTTCAATCATGTCCTTTTTCCTCAACCTCTAGATGGTATTGATGCATTACAAAGTCCTATTTCCTCTCAGGGCAGGGACATTGCCCACATTTCCAATCAAATCTCTTTTCCTCAACCTCTAGATGGTATTATAAAGTCTTGTTTCTTTTAGGGGCAGGGACATTGCCCACATTTCCAATCATATCTCTTTTCCTCAACCACTAGATAATATTGATGCATCACAAAGTCTTATTTCCTCTCAGGGCAGGGATATTGCCCATATTTCTAATCATATCCCTTTTTCTTAACCACTAGATGGTATTGATGCATCACATGACCACAAGTAGCATGCCCTGCACATTCTTAATCATGCCATTCTCTTTTAGTTACTAGATGACGTTGGTGTATCATAATCTGAATTCCTCAGAGGATAGGAACAATCAATTTTGCAAAAACAATGTCAGATTCAGGATTGGCCTCGTCCCGCCAGAAAAGTTCTCCACGCTTTCTGAAGATCTTTTCAGGCTTGTGAAGTGGGTTGAATCAGTATTTAAAAGGAAAATGAATGGGCAATAAGAAAAATGAAGAATAAACCCAATCATGAAAATCCATGCACAATTATCATGCATCTGCATTCGTAATTGCATAATCCACAGGTTTAAAGCAATGAAGCCAAAAAAAACTATCATAATGGATACTACTTCAAAATCAAAAGGTAAGTCTAGCTTTATTTAAATATCTTAAATATTAGATTACTTCAACCTTATCAAGGTTCGTCTCCAATCGATTGTACTCGATCAAATTCTCCAATCGATTGTACTCGATCAAATTCTTATTTACTTGGCTGTACTTGGTCAAGTCTTGCTACTTTACTTGGTCAAACTTTTTTTCACTTTTGTTTAACGTGATGGCTTACCCTGGTCAAGCTTTCTATCATTTTTGTTTGACATGATGGTTTAGCTCTAGTCAAACTTTCTTTCATTTTATTTGACGTGATGGTTTAACCCTGGTCAAAAAATTTTTTCATTTCGTTTGGTGTGATGGTTTAGCCTTGGTCAAAATTTTTTTTCATTTTGTTTGACGAGATGGTTTAGCCCTGGTCAGAATTTTTGTTATTTCGGTTGACGTGATGGTTTAGCCCTGATCAAAATTTCTTTTCACTTGACGTGATGGTTTAGCCTCGCCAAAATTTTCTTTCATTTGACATGATGGTTTAGCCCTAGTCAAAATTTTTTTCGTTTAATGTGATCGTTTAGCCTTTTTTTTCATTTTGTTTGGCGTGATGGTTTAGCCTTGGTCAAACTTTTTTTTCATCTTGTTTGACGTGATGGTTTAGCCCTAGTCAGACTTTTTTTCACTGTTGTTTGACATGATGGTTTAGCCCTGGTCAAACTTTTTTTTACTGTTATTTGACATGATGGTTTCACCCTGTCAAACTTTCTTTTATATTTCGTTCGACGCGATGGTTCAGCTCTGGTCGAACTTGTTATTTTTAACTTTGGGTATTTGTCTTGTACAAAGGCTTGATCCTAGATAACTCTTTTCATTTATTAAACTAACTATTCGGTCTTAGTCAGTTTGTCTTACTGATTGGTTTGTGCATTTTTGCCCTAACCAACTCATTTTCAATATTAATTTCACCATGGGTTGAAAGTTTTCTCTTCTAATCATTGAGCTTTAATATGTATGTTCATATCTCGTTTTTCTTTCATTTTGCTGCCTAGATGAAATTGTGTCAATTTGGTCTTTGTCCTATTCCTGATTCTCAGCAACGGACAAAGAGAGGCAACCATGAAACCCAAGAACTTTCCAACAGTGACACCAAAAGGACACTTCAAAAGATTCATACAAAACTTGTATCTTTTACACCTTTCAAACACACTTCATAAATCTTCTAAATGATTAGAGGCTTTCTTGGACTTTATGATAATGTCATCCACATAATTTTCCATGCAATCATGCATCATATCATAGAATATCACTATCATAGCATGTTGATAACTTGCCCATGCATTCTTCAATTCAAATGGCATAATAGTGTAATAAAAGTTGTCAAATGGAGTTCTAAAAGTTATCTTCTTTGCATCATCTGAAGCTATCTGAATTTGTTGTATCCGCTAAACCCATCCATAAATGAGAACATTTCATGACTAGTAGTAGCATTAACTAGAGTATCAATGCTTAGAAGAGAAAAATCATCCTTGGGGCATGTTTAGATTCCTAAAATCAACACACACCTTTATTGTCCCATTCTTCTTCTTCACTAGCATAACATTTGTTAACCAAGTAGGATGATGTATAGGTTTGATGAATCATACCTTAAGCAATTTATTTATCTCCTCTTTAATCTGAGTCTCCACTTTATGTGAGAACACCCTAACTTGTCGCTTAATAGGTTTAATTCTAGGAGATATATGCAATTCATGAGAATAAGGTTCTATTCCAACCTAAACATTTCTTCATAAGTCCAAGCAAATACATCTTATACTCCTGCAAAAGCTAAACTAATAAAGACCTCTATTCTCCTGAAAGATTCTTACTTATAAATAGAGGTTTTACTGGTTCTTCTTCCTCTGCCATGGTGATCTCTTCCAACTTATCACTTTAGGACTTTGGTTGATCTTGCAACTGTTCTAGTGCTTACACTACCTTTTGTATCTTCTCACATATAAATTGCACTTGGGAACAATAAGGTTATTGATCAAATTATTCATATCTTACAGAGCAAAAAAGTGCTTATCCTAGCTCTATGCTTAATCATAAGTAATAAACCATCTTTCTATCATCACGGATATGTAAGTTAACTCCAATATCTTATACTCTTTCTTTCACTTCTTTACCTGTACTTGTATTCCTAATTTTTTTTCTTTTTTGGTGCTTTTTCTTTTTACTTTCTCTATCTTTCCTCCTCATATACTCTTCTTATTTTAGGAGTAAAACTCCAACAGGTCTAGTAATAGGAGTCTCTCCCTCATTTTTTTACATTCTCAAAGAAGAAAACCTCAGTGTACTTCACTCCATTTCATTTAAAAAGTGCTTTTGTAGTAGGGTGACAATTTTTTTTCCCCTTATGATAACTTTTTATACACTAATGACATAAAGAAACTTCCTTCCTATGAGGACATGGTAGGCCACATCTGCATCAATTACATGAAAGCAGGTTTGGTCTTGAATATAACCCATTTTAAAATTCACTGTTACCTACCCTAAAGTTTTAATCTCCTTGCTATTGAATGAAGTAATGGTCATAGGAAACTGCAAGTTCTTAAAATCTATCTTCACCATCTTTAAAGTAAACAAAGGTATAAGATTCATAGATGACCTATCATCAATAAAGGTCCATTTAATAGGATAGCTACTAATACTACTCTCCACATGAAGAGTGGCTTATTATGGTAGAGATGTAATGTGCACATCTCTACCTTTGTAAACACTATTGCATTTTCATATCCATAAGACATTTTTTCCATAGGCTTTCAAACTAAATTACACTCTCCATACTGTTCACCAATAATCTTTACCAATGACAAAGTTGTTTTCCACTTAGATACCTTTAAAAATCCTAACTAATCAAAGAAATGTCTTAAGTATGATGTTTTCATGAAAGATTTTGTAATAGAAGAAGTAACTATTTCAACACCTGTACATCTTTAGACTGACTATTTAGAGGAGTACGGTTATTATTTAGTGCATGACTAACAGTATTCGCATGCCTTCTTATATTCTGATAACCTAAAAGAGGATTATTCTTAACTCTATCATTCTTAATGATAATCTCCCTAGCTTGTACCCTATGATAAAATACTTTGTGAAGGTTTCTACACTTCGCAGTTGGATAACCTACCCACTTATGAATATCACAGTACCTTGGGTTAACTTTTTTCTCAATAGTTGAGGGTTTTAGCACATAAGTCATATTTAGGTGACCATCTTTGATCCATTCTTAAAGAAGAGCTTTCACTCTGTTTACTAGAACTAGGAATGGAGGTCGAATGCTAACCTTATCATCATTTTTTTTGAGGTTATCCCTCTTAAGACGTATGCTAAGCTGTAATAGACCTCTTATTTCTCTTATACCTCATCTTTAGATAGCATTAACTATAAGAGTACTTTTTCTCAAGAATTTATTACTTTTTCTTTGTCTTATTACATTATTAATTCTGCTTGCAACCTCTACAAATGTAATAAAGGTTAGTAAAGGTAAGCTCTCTGAATGCACCTTATATTTATCAGACATACCCTATATGTGTACCTTCATTAACTCTTTCTCATCATGTGAGTCTTGGATGTCTAACACTCTTCCTTTAAAGCACCGGATAAAATCTATAAGACCTTTCCTTGACTTCTGATGCTGTCTTCCTAAATCAATCAAAGTGACCTTTTCCTAAGTGTAAAAGAACTTTTCACCAAACATTCTAAACATTTGGCCCCATAACTCTATGCAACTAGGAGCAAGGTTGACATACTAGGTATACGGCTTCTCTACCAATAACTTAGAAAATTTTTTCAACTTTAGGTTGTTATCTAATCTTACAACCCCTAATCTCTCCATAAACTTCATCACATACTCATAGGTATCATTAAACATTTCATTTAATGCTTAAACTTATGATTAGTGTAGTCCTTTGGATATGGTAATAGCTACCATAGCAAGATATGGAAGCTTAAGATCAAATTCAAAGAACTAAGACTTCTGTTATGATCAAGCAACCTCTCAAGCTTTTTGTTTGTAATAAAGGTTTGAGTTTCAGTAGTTTGTGCCACCAATATGAAAGTTTTAGCTTGGATGTTCATTATACCTTGGTTTCCAGTATAAGTAGTTTGGGTGTTGGTGGCTAAAGACAGGTGGTAGTGTTACTTAAGCTAAGGGTTCTAGGACTATATGGTTAAAGGAATCAAATGTTTTCTCCATTGCTATTTATGATGGAAGTTACTTCACCAGAGTTGTTTCCATTTCCATTATTCACAAGTTGGATTTGCAAGGTGGTAGCATTGGATGATGTAAAAAGAGAGATTGTTTCCATCATTTTTCTATTGTTCTCTTCAAGCATTTGTATCTTTCTTAGTTGGCTTTTATCATCTTCATCCAATTCTAGATATATGATATGACTATTGCATTTTGGTTTCTAACAGAATCTTTCATATTTTTTGGTGGAATAAAGTCAGAAAAGTTTTACTTGTTGTAATCGTTTCTCCATAATAGAGTTACCAAAATGTATAGGGTTTTTTCTTAATGGAGAAGGAAACATTGCAAATTAATGAAACATAATTTAATAAAAAATGGTCCAAAAAAAAAGATTGAAGTAGACAAAATGACAGGTAGCAATAATAAAGTTTGTTAGTGGCTAAGGGTGGTGAAAGTTATGGTGGTTATAAGATTTCAAAGAAAAAAGTTGTAGAGAATTCTGTAAAGCAATAAGTTTGCCCAATATGCCAAAAAGATCTCAAACAGAGCTTTAGAATCCCTATTTATAACTTCTATAAATGAAATTACTATAGCAGTTACTAGGGAAAGAGATAGAGGTTACAAAAATAATGGGGTTGATACAGTTAGAGGAAATTACTCTTTTATGGATGTTTCGATAGCATAAAGTGAACATTAGTTATATGATAACATGCTTAAGGATATATTACTTGTGAAATGGAAGAAAAGGTAGCAGTTGTATTACAGAGAATGGTTAAAAAAAGTACTTTTTAATAGTTTCCGTAGCAATCCTCTAAGCCATACTCTTCAAGACATCCCAAGTGTTGGGAAAACCAACAAATCTTGTCAACCTTATCGGGTTGACTATATGGTCTTTATTACATAGAACTTGTTGTGCTAGGTAATGCTACTGCTAAAGAGTGTTGTGCCAAAGTATCTCTACCAAAAAACATTTGCTGAAGTACTTATGCCACAGTACCTCATCACCTTTGCCCAGATACTTGTGCCAAAGTACCTGTGCCAAGGTACTTGCACCAAAGTACCTATTCTAAAGTACCTCGGCCAGAGTACCTATGCCAAAGTTCCTCTGCTAAAGTACTGATGCCAAAATACCTATTTTAAAATATCTTTGTCATATAGTATTGACCATAATAAACATTTATTAATGATTACTCTTTGTTTGAAACAAGCATAACCAATATTTAGGGAAGCAAAAAGTTTTCCAAAAATGGCAGATCCTTAACTTAGGGAGCAATTATTGAAAGGGGTTTGAATCAAGCCATTGGAATAGTAGCCATGTGTGTACAACACAAAGGTACCACCTGTCCTTTGATGAATGATATTGGTGAAAGCCTTAAGTTTTCTTTCTATGGCCATAGAAGAGAATAGTATTCCTCCTAGTCTTCTTCCTTTCATCTCATCTAGGTTACATTACATCTCATCTGAGCTGAAAAATACTCCGTTCTTAATGCTGATTCAGATAGTGAATCAGATCACGATCATCATCATAGTAGTAGGAGCATTAGTAATGGAATGCTAATGCTTATGGTAAAAGATGGAGTTATGGAAGTGTATCTTCAAGAGAAGAAAGCAGCAAGGGTTTCCCTGAAAGAAATGCTTTTTTGAGACAAAAAAGTAGTAGAAAAATCAGAGTCTTCATTAAGCCAAAACTAGAGCAAAGAATTAATGAAGGATACAAAGTTTTTGTTCAAGTCACAAAGATAGCATGAAATCAACAAACACATCAAGTAGCCATAAAAGCAACAGGAAATCAAGGATGAAAATGCTTGTCACTTTGTAGGAGAAGCATAACAAATGATTGAAATGTTTTTGTCAAGCAAGAAATCAAGCAGCAGGGCCTCCACATAACAATCACATAATGAAAGCAATTCATTAGACTCCAACAGAAAGACTCGGAGGTGATTTAAGAAAGTAATTATGGATGAAAGCTAATTTAGTTAAAAATATTACTTAAAAATTAGAGAATAAAATAGAAAGTACATTGTTTTAGAGTATTTAAGCTTTTTGCAAATTTTATTAGAATAGAAATTGAATTTTTTATTTTATTTTTGAACTTATTATGTTCCCTTTTTTTTCTCACTTGTAAATTTATAATTGTATATTTAATTATTTCATTCTTTTCTTTCATGTTAGATAAATATAAATTTGTAATTTTTTAAACTTTTATCTTAATAATATAGTATTATTATTAGAAGAGAGTTTTTGTAGTTGTAAAGAAATAATATTTAGGTTGGAAATTGTTCTATTTGGAGATTGAGAGCCTCCCCTTAGTTATCTAAACATGTTGGTTTTTCACTTTTGTAATGCTCCTTTAAGACAATAAATAAATGCAACTATGATTATAGAATGTCCAACATTTTGCTCCAGTTATAACTATGCATTGACTGATAAAATACCAGTTAGTTCATCCACTCTATTTTGCTGGTGCAAAGAAAATGACATTAAGGGGGAAATAGTCCCGTTTACCAAATTGCTGGGAGGTTGCAAGCAGCCAATAACTAGACTTAGCAGCTTTGGATACGATTCTATTACACATAATAAAAAATAATTAAAACATGATAAAAATTTAATAAAATATAAATATTCGAATATATTAAAATCTAGATAATATGAATTATCACTTTATTAAAATTTATATAAATAATAATATTTTAAATGTAATTAAAACATTTAAAAATAAACAAAAAAATAATACATAAAAATACGCGATACATGAATTACCACCCGGCCATCACTAGGGTGAAAAAACAATGTCTGCAATCATGATTCGATCTTTTTTCCTCTATTTGTATAGGTGATGTTACTAATAAAAATATATTTTGTTTAAATTTTATCCCATGATATGCTCATTCAAATCAATTACAATAAATATGACCAATAAAGGGATGCCTTAATGTCATGCTTGCAAAGTATGCAATAAAAAGATTGAAAACAATTGCATGACTCTGTAAATAAAATCCTAAAATGGAAATAAGGTTGAATTAGAAAGTTAATGATGGAAGAGAAAGAATTTTTCATTCATTTTATTTAAACCAATAAAAGTTTTCTATGATCATAAAAATTTTAAAATATAGTACTTAGAGATGAGTTAACAAATTATTTCCATAATTATAAAATTATTATTATTATTATTTAATTGTAAGAAGCCACAAAGAAAAAAGAACATAACGATTACAGTAATATGATTTGAAGTCAAAAGTAAAAGATTTAATAATTTGATGCTAATAGATAAGAAGCGACCTAGCAAGGGTTTGAACAAGTGAAAGATAATCGATTGTCTAACATATCCATAAAATTGAATATCAACATTCACTATCAAAGAAAATAAAAAGAATGCTCATGAAAAAGCATAGGACACTATAGTGGTTTTACTAAAAATTTCTCATATCAAAGAAATGAATGCCGAATGCTCTCTCTCTAGTGACCCTACTGCACATATTTTGGATAACGACTTTCTGAAATAATCTAGGAGAAATTTTAAAGAAAATAGAATCTTTAATGGTGAAGGACATGACATCTTGACCCTGTTGTTGAATCTTGTGAAGTTTCTCCCTCATAAGGCAGATAAGGGTCTATGAAATCATCTTACAAGACAAGCTAACAGACCAGTGTGATTGCCAATAATCTACGTGGATAATGTTGATGATGAAGCGCGATTTGATTGTAGTGTTTCTGATAATGAGGCTAATGAGATTGGCTAGGTTCCAAGGGTTTGTTTCTCTAAAGGGGAAAAGTCTGAGATAAGGAAAGCTTGGTGAAAGACACTAAATGTAAAATTGATGCTTGAGAAGGTTTTGGGATTTTGCACTACTAGAATCAATAAACTTTGTCATTTGGAGGGGCATCACAAAATAATTGATTTAGGTTATTACTATTTCTTATTCAAGTTTGAACTCTATTCGGATTACAAGCATGTCCTAGAAAGTGGTCCTTGGATCGTTAGTGGTCATTATCTTCGCGTAAGAGTAATAAAATAATTGCATGGATTCAGTTTTCGGGTCTGCTTATAAAATACTACAATCAATTTGCTTTGCAAAGAATGGGTGCTTATGTTGTCTGGGTGATCAAGATTGATGAAAATATTGAAGAGGCTATTAAGGGCAGATTTGCTAGACTATGTTTAAAAGTTGATTTGACTTCACCTTTGGTTTCGAAGTTAATGATGGGAAACCATACTCAACTAGTTGAGCATGAAGGGATTAACTTGATATGCTTTTATTGGGGTAAATAAGGGCATCGGTGGATGCTTGTCTTGCCTTAGTCACGGAGGTACCACCAGAGTCTAAATGGATGCTTGTCTTGCCATAGATGGATGCTTTCATTGCCGCAACTTTTGGTGAGGATATTAGTAAGGAGGAGACTCTTTTGGTCCATGGATGATTGTTTAACATAATGGACAGAAGCTGCATCACCTAACCAACGTTGAAAAAGGCAAGGATAGAAGTAGGCATGATTTTAGGTAGCAAGATGGCAACAGATTTGCTTCCTTGGATAATGCTTTAATCTTTAATTTGATTAGAGAAAATCCAGCTCATATAATATGGATTCAACTCCAGCCAAAAAAGGAATTGGGTCATCTAAGCTTTTTATTAGAGACAAGTGAAAGGCCAAAGCCAATGGGATGCCAAGAGCTCCATTAACTTTGGGGAAGATACCAAATATTAGATGAGCTAATTTTGCTAAGGAAATATTGACTTCGAGACGTTAGCCAAGGAATTTGTGGGGCTAATAACTATGTTTTCAATGCAGGTTCCTTTTTCCATAATGATGGCGGGCCATATCCTAGGTTGATGAAGGATTTTAGTGTGGCCAAGAACAATGCTTGTAATGCAGGTTCTTTTTCTCAAATGGTGGTGGCCTGACCATAAAAATGAGTAATTTTACTTTGGGCTAAGTTTCAATGTCTTCAGGTTTTAGAAATCTCAAGCTCGTTCAGTCCTCTTTAATAGGTTATCAAATTGCATAATTCAACCAGTCTTGTTGGACTCATGTCCTTCGACTTCACCTTTAGAGAATCCACCATCCCGGATTCATATAGCCACGGGTGAAGAACAGATTGGTTCACTAAATGGTGATGTTACTGGTGAGGTTTCATTTAGTTTGAATGTTTCAATTAATCAACCGAAACCTATGTAGGATGTTTAAAATCGCTTTCTGGTTGTATCTTCGACTACATTTATTCTTGTATTATGTCTGTGTTACTTTGGAATTGTAGAGCGATGGTAAGCAAAAATTTTTTAAAACATGCAAGGGAACTCATTACAACCCATAAGCTTGATATGTTAATAATTGCAAAACCTAGAGTAAGTGGGGAGTTAGCTAACGAAGTAATTTGGCGTTTACATTATGATTATTTTACTAAAGTGGATGCTAAGGTTTTTTAAAGAGGAATTTAGGTTTTATAGAATTCAAGCATAGGTAATTATCGCAGGGTTATTTTTCTCTTTTCAAAAGACATGTCTGATGCATGTGTCGAGCACCTA